>SJYV01051819.1:573889-653435 GCA_006410875.1 Neotragus pygmaeus
CTATAGGAATGCAACTTTATTTGTAGGGTGGTGCCTGGTTTAAGAAAAAACACCCTTGGAAAAAATAAGTTTTTTGGTTATCAGAAAGAAAGGGTCGTAAAATGTCAGCAGGCCTCATGGCCAGAGGATGATATAAAAACCCTAAGACCTTTTTTTATGTAAAGCACCTGATTTTGATAAAGGTCAGGACTGCTGACCCCTGCGTGACTCTATATTCATCCCTATGTGTAACAAAAGGTATATAAGCAAACCTAAAAATAAAAAGGAGGGGATCAGTTTCTGGAAAGACTGGTTCCCCCATGTTGTTCCTTTTTGCTCCCCATTTTTCTGGCTGAATTAATGTGGGTATTCACCAAGCCTGCTAATTTTGCCTGGGCTTCTAAGATCAGACCGGGGAGCCCTCATTGCCTCCTCCCCTTCGGGAGATCAGAAAGACACCTGTGGCCTACATAGGTGGTGATTGGTATTCCACATAAACCAAGTTATTCAGCCTCTTTTTCTCCACTAATTTTCCTACTACATTATCCATTTCTAATCTCTCTATATATCTGTAATTAAATAAGTTTTTTCCTAGGACGTTGATTCCATCCCCACCTTCAAATTACCCTGGACCTACCAGGGCTGGACCCCGGCAAAGAACTAAAGAGCTCACACAATGGAGTATATTACACAGCCATTAAAAGAATACATTTGAATCAGTTCTAATGAGGTGGATGAAACTGAGCCTATTATACAGAGTAAAGTAAGCCAGAAAGAAAAAAACCAACACAGTATACTAATGCATATATATGGCATTTAGGAAGATGGTAACGATAACCCTGTATGTGAGACAGCAGAAGAGACACAGATGCATAGAACAGTCTTTTGGACTCTGTGGGAGAAGGCGAGGGTGGGATGATTTGGAAGAATGGCATTGAAACATCTATAATATCT
The DNA here is from genome assembly GCA_006410875.1 of Neotragus pygmaeus. Classification (NCBI taxonomy): domain Eukaryota; kingdom Metazoa; phylum Chordata; class Mammalia; order Artiodactyla; family Bovidae; genus Neotragus; species Neotragus pygmaeus. Next base: position 574,823 of record SJYV01051819.1, read on the forward strand.
TATATGAAATAAATCGCCAGTCCAGGTTCAATGCATGATACTGGATGCTTGGGGCTGGTGCACTGAGATGACCCAGAGGGATGGTACGGCGAGGGAGGAGGGAGGGGGGTTCAGGATGCGGAACACGTGTATACCTGTGGTGGATTCATGTTGATGTATGGCAAAACCAATACAATATTGTAATTAACCTCCAATTAAAATAAATAAATTTATATTAAAAAATAAAATGAGGGGAAGAAAAAGAAAGTGAAAGAGGAGAGTGAAAAAGTTGGCTTAAAGCTCAACATTCAGAAAACTAAGATCATGGCATCTGCTCTCATCACTTCATGGCAAATAGATGGGGAAACAGTGGAAACAGTGGCTATTTTGGGGGGCTCCAAAATCACTGCAGATGGTGATTTCAGAAATGAAATTAAAAGATGCTTACTCCTTGGAAGGAAAGTTATGACTAACCTAGACAGCATATTAAAAAGCAGAGACATTACTATGCCAACAAAGATGCATCTAGTCAAGGCTATGGTTTTTCCAGTAGTCATGTATGGATGTGAGAGTTGGACTATAAAGATAGATGAGCACTGAAGAATTGATGCTTTTGGACTATGGTGTTGGAGAAGACTCTGGAGAGTCCCTTGAACTTCAAGGAGATCCAAGCAGACCATCCTAAAGGAGATCAGTCCTGGGTGTTCACTGGTGGGACTAATGTTGAAGCTGAACTCCAATACTTTGGCTACCTATGCAGAAAGCTGAATCATTTGAAAAGATCCTGATGCTGGGAAAGATAGAGGGCAGGAGGAGAAAGGATGACAGAGGATGAGATGGTTGGATGCCATCACCAACACAAGGGACATGGGTTTGGGGGGACTCCAGGACCTGGTGATGGACAGGGAGACCTGGTGTGCTGCGGTTCATGGGGTCGCAAAGAGTTGGACACAACTGAGACACCGAAGTGACTGAACTGTTGATCCCATCAGTTGATTAACTCTGATTTGATTCCTTTCATAATGTATATGTACATCAAATATCACATATATGCTTTAAATATATTACAATTTTATCAACTATGCCTCAGTAAAGCTGGAAAAATGGAAGCAGCCTGGATTCTCAATTCTCTGCTGCTGGTAAAAGGTGATGGAAATCTTTCTGTCCCACACCTGATTGTAATATGAACAAAGTACATAATAAACTGTTGCACTGAGCACCTGAAATTTTTGAATTTGTTTCAGCAGTTTTATATGGGTTTAGCTGGACTAATGCATCAGTTTAAATTTCTTGGTTTTCTAAGTATATTTACTTTTTTACAAAATGTTTTTTCCCTAGAGCCAGGTTCCATTTTGATCATTGTCATGATTAGTAAAAACTAGTATTGTATTCTTGTTGCATGTTAGTCTTTTTGTAAGTGCTGAGGGTAAAGCAGGCAACAGGTTATATTTTTTCTGTTAGAAAGTTAGTGGCATTGGCTGGGATATACTTATTCACCTATTTGTTCAAAAATATTAACTTCATATACATTTTCATATACTCTACATTTATCTTTCTATACCCTATAGGATTTTGTTCAGAATAGGTGAAAATTAACTTTATTAAATTAATGTACTTAGAATCCAAGGAAGTATTTTGAGTTACCTTTGGCCCCATCCTTATTTCCCCTTATCACTTATCTCCTGCTCATCCTTAGGGTTTTAGTTTAGATCACAGTTTTTCAAGGAAGCTTTCTGCAGACTGCCAAAGCTGAAGTGTGCTTCCAGAACCCCTTTGTTTCTTCTTGCTGCTCTTATCACACTCTATGGCAATAACCTGTTTGCCCTTATGACGCCTCTAAAGTGTAAACTAGTGACCTGGAAGCATTCCTGTTTCCCCAGCACTTAGTATATAGTAAATAGAGCATAGCATATAGTAGGGATGCAGAGTAAATTCTTTAATAGAAGAATAAATGAATCAATAACATGAATAGTAGAAACAGTAAAGCTTCCAGGAAATCTTTTGTATTTAAGAAATGAGGACATTGAAATACCCCTAACCTGACCATTTGATTTACTTGACCAGGCGAAAGAGACATTTCTTCTGGTCAGTCAGGCTGAGGATAGGGGATTCAAATCTCTATAACCAAAGCAATAAATGAGGCAGCTGAATGAGAGAAGAATGATAGATATTAGCTATCAAGTAGCATTGATTCACGGAGAAGGCAATGGCACCCCACTCCAGTACTCCTGTCTGGAAAATCCCATGGACGGAGAAGCCTGGAAGGCTGCAGTCCATGGGATCGCTGAGGGTCGGACATAACTGAGTGACTTCACTTTCACTTTTCACTTTCCTGCATTGGAGAAGGAAATGGCAACCCACTCTGGAGTTCTTGCCTGGAGAATTCCAGGGACGGGGGAGCCTGGTGGGCTGCTGTCTATGGGGTCGCACAGAGTCGGACACGACTGGAGTGACTTAGCAGCTTAGCAGCAGCAGCATTGGTTCAAAAGGTAAACATCAAAAGGCTATAACATGGAGCATTGTGCTTTGCACAACAGAATAATATGCATATAGAGATTTTCACCTGGGAAGAAATACTCCCATACCAATGGTGGAAAATATACTTTTTAATTTAAAAGTTTTGTATATACAGGCACTGTGTTTTGGATTTATGTGAAAAGCCCACAATAGGCAAAACCATAGAGACAGAAAGTAGATTCATAACTGTCAAGGCATGGGGATAGGGAAAGGGGAGTGACTATTAACAGGTCTGGGGTTTTTGAGGGGGAGGATAATAAAAATGTTCTGAAATTCGACAGTTCTGATGGCTTTGCTATCTTGTGAATATAGATATGAATACCACTCAATTATACATTTTAAATGGTGAATTTTATGCTATGTGAATATATCTTAAAACAAAAGTTATTGAAGCACGAGATAATAGGTGTGCAAGTTTCTAATTTTATTCTAAAATATTTTATAGTTTTTATGTTGTAAAGATGAAAATACCCAAGTTAATACTAGAGACTAAAGTATTCTCTGCAAAACATTCGATAATCAAACTAGTTTTAGCAAGCTCTGGATTATTTGCTATAATATTACCTATTTTTAGGCCTGGACTTTAAAATTATTTCTGGTCTTCACAAATGGATACTTGGAGAAAATGTGCACAAAATATTTTATTATAATTGGTTATCTTTTTCAAAGATAGATGTTAGTTGGTTCTCCTTTATCCTTTTTCTGTTATGCTGCCTTTCAACCATTCAGAATTGTTTTTTTGAAAAGTATTTTGTGGTATCTCCCTTCATTTTCCTTCTCATTGCAATATTCAATTTTTAAAAAATGGATATTTTTGCAACACAGTGTTAAGCACAGTCATTTCAGCAGAGTTTCTCTATGAAATCTCCAGTTACAAAGATGAGAGTGACCTGTTAGTTAAACGTCCCTACCAACATCCATGGGATCATAGAAAAAGCAAGAGAGTTCCAGAAAAACATCTATTTCTACTTTGTTGACTATCCCAAAGCTTTGACTGTGTGGATCACAATAAACTGTGGAAAATTCTGAGAGAGATGGGAATACCAGACTACCCAACCTGCCTCTTGAGAAATCTGTATGCAGGTCAGAAAGCAACAGTTAGAACTGGACATGGAACAACAGACTGGTTCCAAATAGGAAAAGGAGTACGTCAAGGCTGTATATTGTCACCCTGCTTATTTAAATTATATGCAGAGTACATCATGAGAAAAACTGGGCTGAATGAAGCACAAGCTGGAATCAAGACTTCTGGGAGAAATATCAATAACCTCAGATATTCAGATGATATCACTCTTATGGCAGAAAGCAAAGAAGAACTAAAGACCTTCTTGATGAAAGTGAAAGAAGAGAGTGAAAAAGTTGACTTAAAGCTCAACATTCAGAAAACGAAGATCATGGCATCTGGTCCCATCACTTTGTGGGAAATAGATGGGGAAACAGTGGAAACAGTGTCAGACTTTATTTTGGGGGGATCTAAAATCACTGCAGATAGTGACTTCAGCAATGAAATTAAAAGAGGCTTACTCCTTGGAAGAAAAGTTATGACCAACCTAGATAGCATATTGAAAAGCAGAGACATTACTTTGCCAACAAATGTCCATCTAGTCAAGGCTATGGNTTTGGGAGTGCAAAGTCTCAGCCACTGGACCACCAGGGAAGTCCCATTCCTTGCGGACTTACTCTTGCCCCTATTCCTACCTTCTCTGTATCTGTGAGGAATTATTTGCTCTCCATACGCGATCACTGTAACAGTTTTGGGGTCAGATAGGATTTGGGAGGACCTCATGACCATCTCTACCTACCAGCTGTGTGATCCTGACCATACTACATGACCTCTCTGGGACGCAGTTCCCATCTGCAAAATGGACTCAATAATGTCTGATTCAGATAGTTACTGGGAGGTTGGAAAAACAACCATGCATGGAGAGGTCCTAGCCAAAGGCTTGTACTATCTGATGCCCACTTTCTACTAGGGACCTATTTGGCTTCCTTCATCTATCTGTTTTCTGACCAGAGACATGGCAGGAAACAAGTTGTACAGGCAAATTTAATAATTCAAGGAGAGTTAGATAAAGAGGCCATTTCCATAGATGCAGGCAGGGGTTAGCAAACCACCTAGGGATAGTGACATGCCCCAGACCAGTTTCAGCAGGGATCCCTCTAGACCTGAAGGGGCAGGAGGAGAAAGCCAGCTGCTTAGGACAAGAGATTTACTGCCAGACAAAGCCTTCTGTGGAAGGTCCTGGCCAACCAAGTTGTCCTGGCATGTTGGGAGCACAGAACAAGTATTCTCATGCTCCTGCCCTCCAATCCCTGCCAGGGGCTCCCTTTTACAGACCCCAACTGGATGCCAGGCAAGAGGTCTATTGACGGGTCCTTAAAGGTCAGCTGCCTGGGGCATAGATTGGATCTGTAGGAACAAACAGAAGAGATCCAATATATTCACCTGACTGATCTGATCTATGGTTCCTTTCAATGTGTATGAATTAAAAGCAAGGCAAAATAAAGGACTTATCTATGCATTCTAGGACCTTATAGACTAGACTAGTTGGGGTGAGGGAGAGAAAGAGAAAAAGAGAGAATAAAGAGAAGGAGAATTGGAATAATATAATGGAGTCAACAAAATTTAGGTCATCATGTAAATCATCACATATCCTTTACAAAGTTACTCTCTCTGGTTCTGTTACCCATAAACTTTGTACAACTTGATGTCACAGACTTTTCCTAAGATGGAGTGAATGACCTGAAGCATGATAACTGAGTAACTTCATCAATGATTTTCTCTTCCCATTCTCAAATAAATAACAGCATGGAGACAAAGATTGTCATTCCTTGGAATGCAATCACACAACATCTTCTCCTAAATTTGAACTTGATTTAGAGCTCATTGTGCTGAAAAAAACACTTTTGTTGAAATGAACGCATCATTCAGAGCTTATTTAATCATTCTGATTCAACCCAATTTGAGTTTTACTGGGCTGGGGCTTTTTGACTTTAGTCATGAGGTAGGAGAAAATGTGATGTCTTGTTCCTAAAAGATAAGCACAGAAAAGCCTCTGGAAAGAAAAATGGAAAAATCTGTGTGTAGATCTTTCTGAGAGTCAATCAACTTTAATAAAACATCATTTTAAAGAAGTTTGTTAATTGGCTTAGAAATAACGTGCATTTTCAAAAACATTTGGTTTCAAGAAGCAGAGTGAACATTAGGGCATATTTGATCATTCTAGCGCTGAGAACAGGCAGAGAATGAGACTAGAGAAGATAGAGAAGTGAGCAGAGCTGGGAAGGACAATGCAAACACAGCAGGGATGACCCTAAATTGGATACAATAGAAAGTCTTGATCATCTGAATTTCTATCCATCTGTGTCATTCTCTTTCTTGAGCATTCTTAATACCTTTGGTTCTAGTGTATCTTGTATGGAACCCTTAGAAATAGCACGCTAGAGGAAGAAGTCTCCCATCAGGTCTCAGATGGTCTTAAAGAATAAATTGGTCATTTACTGGTCATTTGATTCCAGAATCAATATGGAATACATTCATTCATTTATTCATTAATTCATATTTTCAAGAAATATTTATTGAGGACATATTAGATTCCAGAAACTCTTCTGGAAATATGTGTCTAATTTACATTGACACCATGTGTGCCTGTGTGGTAAGTTGCTTCAGTACTGTCTGACTGCAGCCCCGTGGACTGTAGCCCGCCTGGCCCCTACATCCATGGGTTTTTCCAAGCAAGAATACTGGAGTGGGTTGTCATTGCCCTCCCTCAGAGGGTCTTCCTGATCCAGGGATCTAACCCGCATCTCTTATGTCTCCTGCATTGGCAGGCAAGTTCTTTACCACTAATGCCATTGCTACCAGAGTCAAGGGAAGTCCCTGAATTTTAAATGATGAAGTATAACCAACCATGAGAGGATCAGCAGAGAGAGTATCCCAGGCAGACAGAAGGATACAAAGGCCCTGGAGGTCTGACCAAGTTTGGTCTGTGTGAGGAGCGTGAGGGCAATGTGGCTAGAGGGTGGTGAGTCCAGGTTGCAAAGCCTAAGACTGGAGAGGAAGGAAGGGAGCAGGCCATGGGGCTTCATGGGGGCGCTCACTACCACATCTCCAGACTCAAGATAATGAGAAAAAGCATACTGCAGCAGGAAGTTCAACACCTGAAGTCTTTACATGCAGCCTTGCATCGCGATTCAGCAGATTGAAACAGCAGGGCGAGTGCAGCCAGTGTGATGTGAAGGTGCCTCAGGGATGTGCCCAAGGTACATCTCCTCTGCTGTCCTTACTTTGTTATCCAATATTTGCATTTGTACTCATAGTTTTGATAGGGAACAGTCCAAAAGGCCATGCTTTACCAATACCTTTTCCTGAGGCTTCCTCATGGGACAGGCAGCTCTGATTTTAGAAAGGGACACAACAGACTGCCTAGCCAGAAGTGCCCGGCCTATCCACACACGAGGGGGCTGGAGGAGCACCCTTGCTCAGGAATGGAGAAGGGTCCCAGCACCTCAACTACTCACATGGCCTTTTTCTTCTACAAGACTTATTTTCACTGTTGGATTGGAACTTGAAGAGAACACCAGGATATGCTTTCTGGACCTTTGATTTTTCTTGTAAGTTAATTTCAAACACCTTCAAAAATATAATTTCTCTTCTGTACACTGACAGGGGGAGAATCAGTCTCCTTTAGAAATGTGTCTGAAAATGAGCATAAGTGAGTATGTTATTTCTGGAGAAGTTCCACTGATCATTTCTGTTCCCATTTTGGCGGTATTCTCCTCTATGTTGCTCATTATCTGAAAGTATCTATTGGTTGTTGTTGTTGCTTTTCCAGTAAATCACCTCTGGGCTCTGCCATGCAATGGAAACTTTTTCAAATGCAGGCCATTAGTGTAATCAGTAGCCATTACTGCTTAAAGCAAGTCAGTTACTGAAGTATTATAAGCAGTTAAACTTGACAGTAAAGACACTAAACTAAAGAAAGCAGGGTGGAGAGGGGGAGTAAAGATTTACAGAGAATGTCAAAATGGAAAACCATTTTTTGTCCCTTCCTTCCCTACATCTTTAGATGTAGAATGATGAAGAGTCTCTTACACCAGTAGGATTAAGACATCTGCTGGGAAGGAAAGTGACACCAGGCATAGTCTGGGAAAGTAAATCCTAATGAGGATGACCATATGTTCTGGTTTGCCTGGGAAAGTCCACGTTTCCACCTGTTCTTCTGGCACAGTTGCTAACAATTTTTTCCCTTCACTTTCAAAAGTGTCCTATTTGGATGATCAATTATGTGATGGCTCTAGTCCTAATTCTGCCTCTTCCACTAAGCAGGTAGATGGCTCTGGGTAAATCCTTCACCTCTCTGGACTTGGTTTCTCAACAGTTTGGATGAGATTGTAACTAAGGTGCTCTTTATCCCAATATTCTGTGGTTCCATTAAGTATGAAAGAAGGAAATGTAGAGTTTTGTAGATTATGGAATGTGTGTACTTGTAGGTAAAGAATATCATTTATTTCTAAGGGGAAGTTTGCTTCCTGGTTTAATACAACTGCCTTTGTCTTATCTAACAAGCATTTGTTGATGATGATTGGCACTACACTTAAGGTCTTAAATATATTATCTTATTTAATCCTAACAAAACTACCCTGGTTTCTATCTTACATGGACTGATAGTCACTTCAAACTATCTTTCAAATCTATGTGTATCTGACTGTAAAATAGTGTTTTTAACCACGATGCCACCTCTAGGATACTTTGAGCAAAAGCAAAGAAAGTACTCAGTGTATCAGTTGGGATAGGCTAAGGTGCGCTATAGTAACAAAAATCCACGATCTTTCCAGCTCACAACATTTATTTTCCAGTCATGTTATACACCAGAGAAGGCAGATTCCCTGGTGGCTCAGATGGTAAAGCATCGGCTTGCAATGCAGGAGACCTGGGTTCAATCCCTGGGTCGGGAAGATCCCCTGGAGAAGGAAATGGAAACCCATTCCAGTACTCATGCCTGGAAAATTCCATGGATGGAGAAGCCTGGTAGGCTACAGTCCATGGGGTCGCAAAGAGTCGGACAGGACCAAGAGACTTCATGTGTGACTTTCACTTTCATGTTACACACCAGAGAAGGCAATGGCACCCCACTCTAGTACTCTTGCCTGGAAAATCCCATGGACGGAGGAACCTGGTAGGCTGCAGTCCATGGGGTCACTAAGAGTCAGGCACGACTGAGTGACTTCACTTTCACTTTTCACTTTCATGCATTGGAGAAGGAAATGGCAACCCACTCCAGTGTTTTTGCCTGGAGAATCCCAGGGATGGGGGAGCTCGGTAGGCTGCCGTCTATGGGATTGCACAGAGTCAGACACGACTGAAGCAACCTAGCAGCAGTAGCAGCATGTTACACACTCATCAGAGGTTATCTGGGAGCAGTGCTCTCTGCTATTCTTTCTCCAGGACCTAAGCTCATTAAGTAGCAATTTCCTACTGTAGCCCCACCTGCACGGTAGCCCCATTGCACTGGTAGAAGAGACAAGGCAGCACGGCAGATTGCACACTGGCTCTTAAACCTTCGTCCAGAAAAGACCACATCACTTCTGTTCACAATTCACTGAGCACATTTCATCCACTCAAGTCAGATGACTACCCCTAACTGCAAAAAGACAGGAAGCAAAATCCAACAACGGACCACAAATAACGGGGAAAGCCCTTAGTGACTCCCACACCAAGGTAGTCCTAGGACAAAAGGTCTAAAGTCCCTCTCACAGCTTTAGCATTCTCTGAGTTTCAGTCACTGCTAAGCAACATTTCACAGAACTGGGTGTGCAGTGTTTGCTCTATTTCTCAATGCTTTATTGAGCCCTTTGTTACCCACAGACTTACTAGCTCATCTCTCTTAAAAAACATTCTTTCTATCCAAATAAGCAGATAGAATTTAGAATGATACGGATATAAACTACCCCTAATCCACTTATGCCCCTCCTCTCAGGTCTCAGCTGTATCCACTGTGCAACTGAGAGATGACAGTTCAGTGAAGGAAAGGTGTGTTTACCTCGGGAAAGAGTGTCTTTATGACACTGATCTGCTCTGATGACTCCACTAATGTGAAATTTCTGACCCAATAGGCAGTGATTGCACAGCTCTGAGACTCCTCTCATTATTCGTGAAATATGTGCCGTGCAATGTCAGTGCTCTCCCCGCAGACTCGCTGCCAAGCAATTACTCATTTCCATCACTTAGCTTTTTTATTATTATTATTTTTCAGTGGGTGTCTATATATTCACTACACTTCAAGAAGCAAAGCACGGTCCCAGAATGAAAATGATGCTTGTCTTGTTTGATTTTAAATAGAAAAGCACTTTAAGTCCTTAAAAATTGATGTTGTTTTAAACTTTACAGCAAGCAAGAGAGGAAGCTGGTAGCTGCGGAAATAAATGGAGAGCAATCAGGATCATTTCCACTGTTACACATATTTGCTACCTAAGAGCTGCTGGAGGGACTAACTTATATGTCCTGATGTATTTCTCTGATTCCCCCACAGGAGCCCTTAAGAGGAACAATGAGCCAGAAATGGTTACAGAGCTCGGGTTGAGGTCCATTGTCAGAGGCAGGAGTGTTCATGTGCAGAGGCCCATGCTTAGACAACAGACAGGTTCCAGGAGCCGTGTCCTCTTCTCATCACGTTTGCTTGTATAACCCTTGCATATATAATGTCTAATGTAAAAGAATGGCTGCCTTTTACTGCTATATGATAGAATTTGTGCAGAACATTTGTATCCTGGAACAACTAAGGAACATTCCAATACCAGATTTAATAACAGAAGAGTTTTGGAAGTGTGAAACTTCACTGAACAAAAAGTCCTCAGTCCTAAGCTTCAATGCTCTTGTGTGGGTAGTCTTCTCAGATTCTGTAGCCAGTTGCAGTGATGACCCCAGCACTTCACAGTTCCCATATCCACCCCTTCTCACATGAATTTGTGGTTACTTATTAAAAAGATATAGTCCCTTTCTCCATTTCTTGAGTGGCGAGCTGGTCTTATGACTTCCTTAGCCAGGAATTGTGCAGACATGATAGCAGGCCAATTTCGAGTCTATGCCTCCAAAGTTCTTGTATGTTGCCATGTGACTTCTTTTACCCCTTGCTATCACCATGGAAACGTGCCTGCACTAGTCTATTGGAAGAAGAGAAACACAGAGCAGCTCTATCCCTAGTTGTCTCAATGAAAGTCAGACAGACTAGCTGATGGCCAGCTAGTCTGACCTGAGACCTATGAAGAAGCCCAGCCAAGATCACCAAAACCCAAACTGACCCTAGATATGCAAGAAATACATGTCTATTGTTTATTATTAAAAAGTCTTATGACTCTATTATATAAATTACATAAATAACTCACTCAGGCTCCATCAGGAAATTATGATTTCCTTTTTTCCCCCTCTCCCACACCTCACTCTGTTATATTTTATTTACTTTGGACTTTCAATTTTCTTCAGTTTCTTTACTCTATTTCACATATTATTATTAAGTATATATTATCATGCTGGACAGCACAGTTAATAAAGGCACTGGTGAATGAGGGAACTTTCGCTGAAGGAGCTCTCATTCTAATACAGCAGTTCCCAATTTTTATCTCAGCTTACTTAGTGGATGGCATTAATACGTACAAGACTCTCAAAAGCAAACTTGGACTCCTGAACAATTCCTGGTACATTTGTTCTTTCTCTACCCATGTCTCCTATTCCTAAGATGTTGCACTTGAAAGCTGGCGACTTGAAGCAGCACTAAAAGACAAAACATATCGTAGTGTCACCTTGAATCATTTGTATGTTGTTATTTTACCTACTTTTAGTTGTAATTTATAACACACCTCATTGCTGATTGCTACATCCTGGGTTTTAATATCCCAGATAAGAACAAGTGGCCTAGTGAAAGGAAAATGCTGACATCCTGGGTATTAACTACAATCCAAAGCATATTAAAAGAAGGGCTTAGCAAAAATATAAGCAACAGACTGTGGCAGGAGGTCTCAGAAAGGAACAAAACATCCCACCTGGGGCACATAGGGATGCTTCCCAGAAGGGATGACATCTGATCTAAACCAGAGTTTTGACAGAGTAAATTAAATCACTTCATTAGCAAGAAAGCATTCTTTATCCCACCTCCTGTAATTCCAGATGTCCCTCCAGTCCTTTTGACTAGGTTCAGTCGAGGTTGAAATTTCAATCAAAGCAAAGAAATTGCACATTATTGCTGCACCTTACTGAGATAGATAGGTGATGGGAAGGTATCAGCTCGGACTCTGGAGCTCTGAGCCCACCCTCCCCTGACTATCACTGTGTCTCCCCCAGAAAGATGTTTGAGAAGTCAGCCTTCCTCACTTAGGAGCCAGATCCACCGGGTCTCTGTCACTTGGATATGACAGAGCTGGGAGAGATACGACTTTCTTCTCCCTGGGTTAACGTTTTTTTCTAATTTATTGAGTGTTTGATGATCTTCAGATGTGCCCTCTAACCTTGGCTTCTGAATCATGTTTTCTTTCGAGTTTTGCCTGCCAGTCTAATGGAAGGATTTATAGACATGATGCCCCCAACTCCTGCTTCAGAGGACCAGATCACAGGAGTCAAACCTGATCTTTACAGAGGCCTTAGGGATTCTAGAGGACTTCAGTTTTAGAAAAACTCTTTCCCCGTTTCCTCCTTCCGTGTCTATCCTAGAAAGTGTGATCTTTCAGTTTCGCTCTAAGGCGCAGGTCTCCCAGGTGTTTGCTCATTATGTGATGGCACAGGAAGGAGAAACAACCCCCCACTGGAAGTAGGGATCAAAATGAGAGCGATAAAGTTCTATAGAACAGTATTGCATAAAGGAGGAGACCTGGAAAGGTGAATTCTTTCATGTAGTTTGAAAAAAACGAGCTTCACCGGCAGGTGGAGAACCTACGTGGAGCCTTTGCTTCCCTCTAGAGAACCACAGTGCAGACTTTTAACAGCAAAACTAGACTATCCTCTACAGTTAACAGTTCATTTGAGAAATAGCTGCTGGCCTGCTGCTTGGCCCTAATAGAGACCGAATGTCTGATGATGAACTGTAGACTTATAGAATCCCTTGTTACCATGATGGCATTCCACATAAGGTGCTTCTGACCAGGGAATCCATTAACAGTGTCTGATACATCAAGCCATAATCTCGGGCAGGCACAGTAGCACTACACCATCAAGTGGGAATGCTCTATTTGAGAGGCCCCGTGAACATGTGGCTCAAATTTTCATGATTCCTACTTTTGCTGTACTCCCTCCTTTCTCTCAGCCTACCCTTATGACCAGCTGACCAAGGCCAACAATTTCATGTTTGTTTTATGACGATTTCGCATGAAAAGCTGGCAGCACCTAAAAGTAGGGGATGGTGACACAGCCTGACTCGAGCGGCCTGGGACACATGGTGAGGGGACCTCCTGCAAGTAGGCAGAACTTTTGAGCAGTGTACCTGGTTATTCTTTTTTGCCTAGAAAGAGAGAAAGCAAAGCATGAAACGATGTGGATTCGAGGGCATTGTCTAATGGTTTGGTTGGATGGTTATGGACTTGAAGGAATACTATTGAATGTTAGTGGAAGAAGGTTTGGGGAGAAATAAGTGGATAGGTCTCTCAGAAATGACAAAATATGAAAAGATCTTTATGTCTCACAACATAGAAGTTTAGAAAAAGAATAGATACATAGTTTTCTGTACACCTGATACTATCACAACACTGTTAATCAGCTCTGCTACAATGTAAAATAAAAGGTTCNGAATGTCTGATGATGAACTGTAGACTTATAGAATCCCTTGTTACCATGATGGCATTCCACATAAGGTGCTTCTGACCAGGGAATCCATTAACAGTGTCTGATACATCAAGCCATAATCTCGGGCAGGCACAGTAGCACTACACCATCAAGTGGGAATGCTCTATTTGAGAGGCCCCGTGAACATGTGGCTCAAATTTTCATGATTCCTACTTTTGCTGTACTCCCTCCTTTCTCTCAGCCTACCCTTATGACCAGCTGACCAAGGCCAACAATTTCATGTTTGTTTTATGACGATTTCGCATGAAAAGCTGGCAGCACCTAAAAGTAGGGGATGGTGACACAGCCTGACTCCAGCGGCCTGGGACACATGGTGAGGGGACCTCCTGCAAGTAGGCAGAACTTTTGAGCAGTGTACCTGGTTATTCTTTTTTGCCTAGAAAGAGAGAAAGCAAAGCATGAAACGATGTGGATTCGAGGGCATTGTCTAATGGTTTGGTTGGATGGTTATGGACTTGAAGGAATACTATTGAATGTTAGTGGAAGAAGGTTTGGGGAGAAATAAGTGGATAGGTCTCTCAGAAATGACAAAATATGAAAAGATCTTTATGTCTCACAACATAGAAGTTTAGAAAAAGAATAGATACATAGTTTTCTGTACACCTGATACTATCACAACACTGTTAATCAGCTCTGCTACAATGTAAAATAAAAGGTTCAAACAAATAAAAGAAAGTAGATCTCTACAAATTATGCAAAAAGATGAAATTGAAAAACAGCAGAGACGTTTAATGATCCAGTGAGCAGGATGACCTATTCTGTGGATGTTGGTCAGCGTCTTTTCTGAGTGTCCCCATCTTTGCTCCTTGGGCTAATAGAAACAGCACCCATGTCAGGAGGGCTGGAGGTTATGTGTGGACTCAGCAATGTGAACTTCTATTTGTCAAGCCTACACCACCTGCTCGAGGCCCACCGGTACATCTGCAGAAGCAATAGCTGCACAGAGATGACAGTTCCCCAAGGATCCCTCCTGAAGCTCCCCCTTCATTGTTCCGGTTCAGTGGTTGGACAGGCTGGTTTTTCATATTTGTCTTTAGGTTCTAACTTCAGGAGATTGCTAGTGGGCCTCACAAGGATGTATTAACAATGCTTTTTTCGTTCTTTCAGCTTTCACTTCCAGATTTTCACCTTCCCTGCAGGGCAAGGGGCCACATTTGTATAAGGTCTAATTTCCATAATTCTTCCTCTATTCCCATAACACTCATGAGAGCTTTGCTTCCCTAACTGAACCCAGGCTGGTAAATGGGAATTGGGATGAGTGAATGTACCATGCGTTTTATCCATGTGAGGCCCTTCAAGTCATTTTCAGGAATGACTCTTATGTGCAGCTTGTCTACAGTCTGAAAAGTAAGGAGGAAGACATATCAGAAATCTTATTTCCTAAAAGGAAATTTTCCAAATCTAAAATGTTAGAATCTTTCTTTTGTGGTGAGACTACATATGATTTATGCTTTAATATTTTTATCCTGATACTATAATTTTTTAATAAATAGATTTGATCTATTACTTGATTAGCAAAAAATAACAAAGTTTATTTCAAATAAAATCAGGGAATTTTAAAAGTTCAGATTACTTGGTGATGTATACATATACTACAGTGTAATACAAAATCCATTTGTTGAATAGAGTTGAATTAATCAGTTTGCACCCAGTATATACCAAGAACAGTTAGTAACTAATTCAAAATACACCCCAGCTTCTATAATTCAAACAGTATATAAGACAAACTGAATGTTACTGAGGCTCCTTCCACTATAAGAGGAGACTTTATAAGGTTCAAGTATGGTGGTTTATTGTGGCTTCCCTGGTGGCTCAGAGGTTAAAGCATCTGCCTCCAATGCGGGGAGACCTGGGTTCAATCCCTGGATTGGGAAGATCCCCTGAAGAAGGCAATGGCAATCCACTCCAGTGTTCTTGCCTGGAGAATCCCATGGATGGAGAAGCCTAGTAGGTTACAGTCCATGGGGTTGCAAAGAGTCGAACCCAACTGAGCAACTTCACCACCATCACCACCACATTAGACAATAAAATTGCTGGAATTCTTAATTGTCCCAGATTTCATAGTGGCACAAAGTGCAGGAGATCCTTTGGAGCGTTGGCCTGAATTAAGGTTCATTTGGCTCAGAAACAACTGTTGGGAACCTAGGAGAAAGTTATGGGTCTTTATTCATAAACATTTTGCTAATAGATAATTCAGATTCTTTCTGAGCTTTCTTTGTGTTTACCCACTGTTAAAGAAAATTAGATCATTTATAAGAAAAATCTATCTCATTTTTTGTATATCACAAGTATTTTATCATATGAGCAGTAGGGAGCAAGCAAGAAAATAAACTGAGGTTTGAGATTGAGATTAATAATAAAACAGCCTGGAAACAGGGTGAAAAGAGATAAGTCACAGAGGCAGAGGAGACACCTAGGCACCTAGTAATAACCTAGGCCAAAAAGTAATGTAAGCCAACTCGAGAAACTGGCAAGCAGAACCAAAAGTTATGCTGAAGAAACTATTAATAATGAAAGTATCACATTAGCCTAAGTAGAAGCCTATTTGTTCAATGAAAAGCTGCATTTTGTTTTCAAAGAATAAAGATAGGTTGGCCTTGCTTTTAGCCAGACATTCTGTGAGATTTTCAATTCTATTGATTTGTTAATTACAGATTTCTTCCTATCTGTCTGATAGGGCAACTTGATAATTCCTGATCATAAGATTGCTACGTTTGAATGACTAGTTAACCATAGCACTGGTTAACGGTAGACAAGGCTGCGCTACAGAAACAAATAACTCTCAAATCCCAGTGGCTGCAAACCACACAGCAGTTTCTCCCGCTCATACAGGCCCGTCACCGGTCAGCCATTCCGCAGCAGCCTGGCCCTAGGATCAGGCTGAAAGATTAGCCGTCCGCCAACACTTGCCTTTCACTGTGGTCAAGGGGAAAAGTCAGTGGCCAATCATATACCAGCTTATAAAGCATCTGTCTAGGAAGAACAGTATACTTCACTGGTCAAAGTGAATCACATGGCCCCACTCACCTTTTAGGGAGTAGGGAATTGCAGCCCTACTGTGTGTCCAGTAAGAACAGAAATATTTCTGTGAACAACTCTAATGTTCACCCCTTCGGTTGTGGCTCCTTTAGCAGCTTTATCTTGGCTGCCTTGAATCTCATCAACTACCTAGAGATCAGAAAAAAGACATTAAGACTCCACCTGCAGCAGTGAGTAGTAGTGACGTTATTAATTCCCACAAGCTTAGTTAGGAAGCCCTAAGGTCTTAGCTATTTATATAGTTGCAAACACCCAAGACACTTCCTGACAGATTATGGATGTGGAGTACAGTAATAGCCTTAGTAGAATTTCCGTTCTGGTTTCTGTCTTGTCAGGAATCTTCCCTGCGGTCTACCTAGGGCCTCCCAAGCTGTATCCAGGGCTTGTTCTTCACCTTCAGCCCTGCTGTGCAGTTACTATTAAGCAGCTGTCCTCTCCTACTGTGGGGATGACTGTGTGTCCACAAGGCGTTGTTAGTGCAGCAGCATATGCTAGGGGAGCACTTGGGAAGCGGGCTAGATGGAAAGCAGAGGGACTTAATTGAATCAGAAGCACACACACAGGATATTCTGGTCTGTAATCTTTGCAGCCCCCTCTCTGTTTGGCAGAGAAAATCTGTCTCCTTTCACATGATCTGCTAGCACTTGGGGTTTATTCTCTGCACCTTCTATTAAATCCAGTAGCCATCTCTTATTCTCTTGCATCCTCACATTCTATAAACCAAAGAAGAGATGGTCTTTTGGCAAGTTCTGCAGTCCTTGCCAGAAATAAATGAAAAGCAGTTGTGCTCAGAATGAATGAGGGCCTTAGGACATCTCACACACTGGGTTCCACCTTGCTTTGCACCTGCCAGCCCTCTAAGTAAGGGTTCCCACACTTTCCTGATAAGAAGTAACAATGGTACTGGTTAAAATATAGACTGCCCAGCCTATCCTGGGGAAGATATGAATCAGAAGCTTTGGATAGGGGCCAGGAAAACAATTTTAAAAACACTTAAGTCTTATTTTCAAGAAACTTTGGAAACACTGGCCAGTGTATGTTCCCTTCCTCTTACAATACTTGGACATTTTTTCTGCAAGAGTAGAGAATGATACCACCAAACCTTTCTCAAATAACCTCAATCCATCTGCTCTCTCCTATGATAAACATTTCTAGCCTCTAGTTATATCATGTCTAGTGTACTCTCATGTAGCCTCCCAGGAGGCTCAGTGGTAAAGAATCTGCTTGCCAATGCAGGAGGCCCAGGTTCAATCCCTGGGTCAGGAAGATCCCCTGGAGAAGGAAATGGCAACCTACTCCAGTACTCTTGCCTGAGAAGTCCCATGAACAGAGGAGCCTGGCAGGCTACAGTCCATGGGGTCACAAAAGGTTGGACACAATTTAGTGACTAAACCCCAACTGCAGTGTACTTTCATATAGTGTTGGGCTATCATTTAGCTGTTTCACTAGGTATGTTTAGCTTCTTCCTAAAAGTAAAAATTTCCAAAAGTCAAAAATAATATTCTCTACTTTGTTTTGTCTTCCTCTTCAGATATGTAGCATCATCTGTCTCTGTCTCTACATCTATCTCTACCATCTGTTTATCTATCTTTCTATTAGAATGCAAACTCTATGAGGGTATGCAACTTGCATCCTCCACAGCATTTAGAACTGTGCCCAGCATGCATTGGGTACTCCAAATAAATGAGTCTTGGCTTGTGGGTCAAATTAATAAGAAAGTTTTAAACAGTCTGAGACATCTTAAATGTTACAAGGTTGCTGCTCTCCTGACTGCTTTATCAACATGACAATTCCCTTCTTTCCTCCTTTATTCTCTTTCCAGCCCCTGACTTTTCCTCTGCCTAAACTATCCCAAAGAGCATTTACCCAATCTAATAGAAGCCCAGAGCTAAGTACAAGCAGTGTACAGTTTTTATATTTACCACCCTGCAATCTATTCCTCTTCATTTTGTTAACAGAAGCCCTTTTAGGGAAGCATCTCGCCTCTATACTGAGGTAAGAGTGACCCAGACCTGACCAATTAGTATATGCCCTGGCCTCAAGTCTTTTCCAGGCAGGCTCTGACCCCTGGGTCTAGTCAGACCCCTGGGTCTTTTCTGGGACTTGGGCAAACACTGGCTCTTGTACTGCTGAGGTTGCCAGCCTAGAGTTCATGGGGCTCTCCTGCGGAGAGTGCCTGCCTGAGATTGAAATGAGCACAGGGAAGAACAAGACAAAGTGCTAATCAGAAAAGAAGACAGTCATGGAGAGAGTCATGGTACATGGGAACATGAGCCAAGGGAGCAGGTTTCAGGCCACACTTGCTCTATGACCTCTTGCAGGCCAGAGGTTTTTCTAAACGCTCTTCCATGCTCCTTTTATACCCTCTGCACCCAAGCTACCAAGCTATGAGCAATAGCCTTGTTTCCATGCTAGTCTGTGAGCTGCAGCTTGAGAACCAGGCCTGGATTTTCCATAAATTGTATCCCCACACCTAATACCAAACACATGGAGGTGCTCCATGATCAGTGCATGGTGGTAACACGATTCCAGGTGTGCATAGAGTCGATTATAGAGTTCAACTCTGAGTTTCCTGACCTGAAAACACAAGGGATGTGCCTCTACCAAAAATGAGAGCTACTAAGGGAAAACTGCTTCTTGGTTTCTCGACCTTGCTGGGCAGAGAAGAGTCGACTGTGAATTGAATTTGTTGGCCCTGCTCCATCTCCTCGCAGATGACAGCCTCTGGCCAGTTTGTGAGGAGACACACCACAGAGAGGCAGACAGCAGCCCATGCTCCTGCCAGCTGGGCTATTTCTCTGCAGGCCTCTGAGAGGCTGCGAGAGATGGGGCATGACAGAGAGCCAGGCATGTTGCTCTGCTCACTGGAGGATGCCCGAGGCGGCTGGGATGACCCTCTGCACGCTGTGGGAAGCAGAAGGAGGGGTTCAGCCCCCAAAGGAAGAGAACAAGCGGGTAAAAAAGAGAGCAAGTAGAGATTTGGGGTTTTGGTTTTAGTGACTATGCCTGAGGAACCTGACAGCAAGCATCCCTCTGTGAGTATGGAGATCCCACTGGCTGGAAATGCAGACTGAGGCACGGCACCTGGCTCCTTTATTTTTCTTCTTTCTTTTCTCATGTAATAATACTTCCCTCCAATTCTCACAAAAAGTTGGTAAAAATAGCTGTTTTCATTTGAGAAGCATTTTGAAGAGACCAGTCAAAAGGCCACTTTGCCATATCTTAGCTATTGTGAATAATGCTGCCATGAACCATGGTAGCACTTATATCTCCTTGAGGTACTTACTTCAGTTACTTTGGATATATACCCAGAAATGATAATGCTGGATCATATAGTGATTTTATTTTTAATTTTTTGAGGAATCTCATATGATTTTCCATAATGGCTCTACCAATTTATATCCCCACTGACAGGGTTTTTGTGTGTGTGTGTCCATTGATGGATGAATAGATAAAGAAATTGAGATGAAATACAAACACACAAACAAACACAGACACCATAACACACAAATACAATGAAATATTAGTCAGTCTTAATAAAGAAGGAGATGCTGCCATTTGTGGCAGTATATTTAAATTTAGAGAACATCATTTTAAGTGAAAAAAATCAGACACAAAAAGAAAAAGACTACATAATCTCTCTTATATTTAGAGTCAAAACTCATAGAACCAGAGAGTATACTGTGGCTAGCAGGCCTATGGTGTTGAAGAAAATGGGGAGAAGTTGGTCAAACGGTACAAAGTTTCAGTCATGTAGAATGAGTAAGTCTAGAGATCTAGAGTATGGCATGAAGACTATTGCTAATAATATTGCATTGAATATTGGAAATTTGCCAAGAAATTACATCTCAGGTGCTCTTACCACACATATACAAAATGGTAACTATGTGAGAAGGATGTGTTAATTAATTTGACTGTAGCAATCATTTCTCTAGGTATATTTGTATTTCAAAATAGCTTGTTGTACACCTTCAAATATATATTTCATTAAAGAAAAAAGCCACTTTTCCTTACTATCCAAATCTTGAGTAGAATTTCCATAATATTTTTCTTCCCAAAAGGAAGAGGCCAACTTTACATTCTACTTTATAGAAACCTTCCCTTTGAATCATCACATTCCCTCATATCGTCTTTTTGCCTTGGCTGCATTTTCTTCTTTGAACTCATGTTGAAATCATGCCCAAAGCATGGATAACAAGTTGCAAGCAGGATTGTGGGCATGAAACAAATATTGCACCTAAAAAGAAATGCCAATGTACACAATTCAGGCAATTGGATGAACACTTCTGTCCTCTCAGAAAACATTTTGATGAATAAGATTCCTTCCTGGGCAAAATCTCTCTCACATTCTTTGTATCATCTTCTTAGCTCTGCTAGACTTTTTACTGCCTTCCCTGAATGCAATCTAATCAAAATTTATGTGCAATAAATAAAGGTGGAGGAACAGTCCTAGGATGTGGATAAAGCCAAATTCCACAGTGCTAAAGAAAGAAGTAACACTTAGTGAGAGGAGCCAGTGAACAGTTCCTCTCATCCAGCCCTTGAGGAAAGGAAGATGAATAGGATTCCTACTGGGTGTGCCCAACTGTTAAAGACCTAGTGTCTTACTTGCTTCTTTGCAAAACATGCTTATAAAACACAAGCAAATCCCTAAGGGGAACTCTCACGCTCTTTATGAATGTTAACAATTTTCTAATCACTGATATAATGTTCACATAATAGCTTCTATTAACACAACAACAAGTTTTGCAACATGCCCTACATTTGTTTGATGCCTCTTGGTATTTCCATCTCATGACAGTGATGAAAAAGAATCTCATATCTTTCTTGATATTTTGAGGTAATTATTCCCAGTTGCTATAATACAAACTGGTTTGGCTTCAGTGGAAACCCTGCAAATAGTGACAACCTGATATTTGCTAGCACTTGATCTCGGGAAACAGGAATACTATTATAAGTCTTCTGTTATATGCTTTGCTGCTGCTGCTAAGTCACTGCAGTCGTGTCTGACTCTGTGCTACCCCATAGACGGCAGCCCACCAGGCTCCTCTGTCCCTGGGATTCTCCAGGCAAGAAGACTGGAGTGGGTTGCCATTTCCTTCTCCAGGAAGTAGACTTAAGCTTAAGTAGACTTACTGCTGCTAAGTCACTTCAGTCATGTCCGACTCTGTGTGACCCCATAGACAGCAGCCCACCAGGCTCCCCCATCCCTGGGATTCTCCAAGCAAGAACACTGGAGTGGGCTAAGTAGACTTAAGCTGGGTGTAACTCCTGAAAGGAATGGCCAGTTTAGGTAACACACTCTAGTCTCTCAGCTGATTGAATGGAAAATTATAGACATTGTTGTTGTTTATGAGTGTTAGTCATTCTCAGTCATGTCCTATTCTTTGCAACCCCATGGACTGTAGCCTGCCAGCATTCTCTGTCCATGGATTCTCCAGGAAAGAATACTGGAGTGGATTGCTATTCCCTTCTTCAGAGGATCTTCCTGACTCAGGAATCAAATGCAGGTCTTCTGCATTGCAGGCAGTTCTTCACCATCTGAGTTACAGAGTAGTTCAAGTGTATTCCCTGCACAGGGAAGCACAGAGTTGTTGTTTAGCATAATTTATATTGTTTTTTTCCCTCACCCACAAAACTTTTTCCTCAAATATTTTAGTAAGTAGCATTAGCTATAATTTGTACTTCACAATCTAACAGGGAATTCCCAGACAGTCCAGGGGTTAATGCTCTATGCTTCAAGTGCAAGGGGCCTGGGTCCAATCCCTGATTGGGGAACCAAGATCCCACATGCTACAGGCAGTGCAGCCAAAAAAAAAAGTGAGATGTGAAAAGATATAATCCTGGATATTTAAAAAAGAAATGAATGAAAGAAAATGGACTAAAAAAACACTAACAAATACAAATATCAATGATAAACTGTAAATTTAACTGTTTTATATCATTTTAATTTTTAGCTTTCCTTGGTATTAATGATGATAGTAGTAACTAGTTTTAGGCAATTATGTGTCATAACACTAATCCTCATAAAATGTCATTGACTAGATATAAATACATCTATGTAGTAGAAGAAGGCACAGAAAAAAGAGGTTTTGAAAGGCTAGAGGCAGCGACATGTTGGACCTGACAGACACCGGCTTCTAAGAACTAATTGTATGCATCTCCCCCAACTTTGTATTCAGTGTCATCACAAGGTAGCTTAAAATTGGCCACCATGAAAGTATTTATACTATGCAATTTAGCAAACACTACAAGCCAGGGTACCCTCTCCCCTAAAAGCTGGTTGCTAAACATTAATAAGCACACTACTAGTTACAAAACTAATAAGTAGCNTCACAAGGTAGCTTAAAATTGGCCACCATGAAAGTATTTATACTATGCAATTTAGCAAACACTACAAGCCAGGGTACCCTCTCCCCTAAAAGCTGGTTGCTAAACATTAATAAGCACACTACTAGTTACAAAACTAATAAGTAGCTGAGTTGAGATTTAAACTGTTCTGTATGACTCCAGGCTTGGTGGGAAACCATGGGTTAATAAGTCAGGAGACTTTTGTACTAGCTTTGCCATGGAATCTTATGTCCTTAAGCCAATCCCTTCATGTGTCTACCCTGCATTTTATCATCTGCAGCATCCAGCTGTTAAATATCTAGATAATGACTACAACTATGAAGAATCCTTGAAAGGCACTATCCACATATTGTTATCTGTTAAGAACAAGAATTCGGAGCTTTGATAATCACCTTCCCCCACCAAATGATAGGATACTGAAAGAGAAACTCCCCAGGTCAGTAGGTGCTCAACACGCTACTGGAGATCAGTGGAGAAATAACTCCAGAAAGAATGAAGGGATGGAGCCAAAGCAAAACCAATACCCAGCTGTGGATATTACTGGTGATAGAAGCAAGGTCTGACGCTGTAAANAGACAGAGTTGATGAATAAAAGTACATACTCTTATTAAAGAAATAGGCAAAATGAAACCAGTTTCATTTATGCTAGACTCCTAGGGTTATAGATAAAATGATTTTTTTTTTCTAACCTTAAAAGTATTAGAAGCTTGAAGAGAAAATTTAATAAAAATGTTTTTAAAAAAGACTTCTTTTACAATAACATTTTGGTACTTTTTTTATATATTTTTTATATATTCAGTATTTGAAATCATGCTTTATATGCAAATAAATCTACTTTTTTTAACATATCATTTAAAAGAATCATGTTATAAATTCTCCCCAAAGGTAATTTCAAGAGACAAAATAAATTCCTTATTGTGTAGATAAACCATGATGAATGTGGATGGTCTACAATGAGTAAATGATTTTAATTATTTTTTTTGACTAAGTAAAACATCACATGGGGTGCATTTAATAATATCAAGTGTAATGTGTAATGTTTCTTTTGAACACAGTGATAAAAATTAATTAATGGAGTTATAGTGCTCTTTTCATAAAAGTATTGGGAGGAAAGCAGAGAGGCCTGATGTTCTTCTGAGGCATGACAATCGTATCCTTTGAATATGTATGTCTGTCTATGCTTTGCATATAACCCTAATCAGAACAAGCAAAACAAAACAAAAAAACATATTCCTTCTGTTCTAACAATGGAGATGACCAGGGGATGAGAAGAGGCTGTTGTTGGCCTCTGAGCTCATAAACAGTCTCTTTTTTGTTGTATCTCTTTTATGCATTACCGTTTCCAACTAGATCCTAGTACAGTTATACTGTGACCCACATATTTGTGTTCCTTTTGGCCTGCCCAGCTCCATTGAGAAGGTCACTGCCACTTCTCTGATTTCTTTGAGAAGGGACTTCAACCATCTTCTCCGGCCTTTCAGTGGTTCTCATAGCTGTTACATTACAGAAGCTGTGGGAGTTGGTAGTTATGTTGTTTTTCTCATAGACTACACTTCTTTCGGGTGTCATTTTTCCTTTCTCACTTATTTTTTCCCACATAACTTTCTAGTTGATGGGTCATTTTCACCCAACCAACAGTTTCTGGTGGTGTGGTTTCCTCTCAGATTCTTTTGTTAATTTTTTAATGGTTTAACTATGAGGGAAAGTCTTTGCCTTGCTACTGACTCCACCAGAATCTCAGGAGTCTCCCTGAGTCTCAGAAGGGGACACAGACAGTTACAACTTCGAAGGCCAGCCATTCAAAGGCATGAGGCCAAAAGCCTTGCCCTAGCACTGAAATGTTGTTTTGCTAATGTGTACCTCCTGCCCAGTATTTCTTATTAATAAGGCACTAAATAGGGGGTAATCGGTGTTACCATTGCCAAAAGAAAACGTCTCTCTTTTAATTAATCAATGTAAATGGGCTTTTACTGGAAAATAGAAGGGAAGTGTTTCTAGAACTCAGGATATAATGTTACATCAGGGAATACCATGCCCTCTTTTTATTTTAAAGTGGAATTTTTCTTTTTAAATGCAGAGACACTAGGTCTGGACTGACAGAGAGTTCACAAATTATTGCAGAACAGGTGCTTTTTTGTAAACTCAGGACTTTTGTTTCCCAGTTCACTTTTACTACAACTCATTTGCATTCAGTCTGGTGGGAGCTCTGATCAAGCAAATTATCTGGGTGAAGCAATTTAGGAAACAAGAAATAACTTACAGTCAAACTTCACTTCTTCCTTATTTCTATTTATCTTTCCTTCGAGGACTGATGCAATTATCACTTAGCCAGGGCCTGGCATAAATATTGATCACAACAGCAAAACTACAAAATTACTCTTTGGCATGGCTTCAGTTCAACTTCTCCTTAGTAACTTTCCTTGTGCAAACGAACTCTCCTTTCATTTCTTAAGCACTTTTTGCTTCAGGTTTTCTCTCAAGATAGTGTAATTTACAATTGACCCAACTGGATTGATCCAAAGTGACCTAATTTTCCCTCCATTGTCATGTAATCTATTGTTGAATGTAGACATTTATACACTCTTACACACTATGTAAACCACAGGAGC
The DNA here is from genome assembly GCA_006410875.1 of Neotragus pygmaeus. Lineage (NCBI taxonomy): Eukaryota > Metazoa > Chordata > Mammalia > Artiodactyla > Bovidae > Neotragus > Neotragus pygmaeus. The sequence continues at coordinate 600,146 of SJYV01051819.1, forward strand.
TGACTTTATTAAGGCAAATCAGGAGGAGCTAGGTTTTTAACAAGTGGGCTGAGCATAACCATTTGTCTTCTCTAAATCCATAATTGTAACTCCTAAGAGTGACAGGAGCCAGCATAAAGAAATCCACTATAAAGAAATTCTTGGCTTGTGGGACCTCTAAAAATGTGAATCAGATTGGATCAGATTTTTCATCAGAATAAATACAAGCTAAAAACAGCAATTCTGTCCTTCAAACTTTGAAAGTAAAATTATTTAGAACATGTAATTCTAAATCTTACCGATTTCTAGATAGATCAGTTCAGCTCAGTTCAGTTGCTCAGTTGTGTCTGACTCTTTGCAACCCCATGGAATGCAGTATGCCAGGCTTCTCTGTCCATTACCAACTCCCAGAGCCTACTCAAACTCATGTCCATCGTGTTGATGATGCCATCCAACCATCTCATCCTCTGTCATCCCCTTCTCCTCCCACCTTCAATATTTTCCAGCATCAGGGTCTTTTCAAATGAGTCAGCTCTTCATATCAGGTGGCCAAAGTATTGGAGTTTCAGCTTCAACATGAGTCCTTCCAGTGAACATTCAGGACTAATTTCCTTTAGTATGGACTGGTTGAAGTCCTTCAAGTCTCAGGGAAGTCCCTCATCTCCTTAAGTCCCAGGGACTCTCAGGAGTCGTCTCCAACACTACAGTTCAAAAGCATCAATTCTTCACTGCTCAGCTTTCTTTATAGTCCAGCTCTCACAACCATACATGACTACTGGAAAAACCATAGCCTTGGCTAGACAGACCTTTGTTGGCAAAGTAATGTCTCTGCTTTTTAATATGCTCTCTGAGTTGGTCATAATTTTCCTTCCAAGGAGTAAGCATCTTTTAATTTCATGGCTGCAGNAATCACATGAACAAAGAGTGAAACTCTCTTCACTAAGCACTATTCGATATAGGTCTCATCTTGGACAAAGTATAAAATATAAAGGGCCATGAAAACGTATATCATTTCAAAAGTATAGCCCATACATGATTATTCATGCAAAATATGTTAAAAAAAATTATAGCCCATTTAAGGGATGGCGCCATGGCTAGGAAGATTAGCTGGTTTCATAATTGAGTGACAGGGTCAAATATCAAGTTGAGCTGGGCATGTTCCAGAGTAGAGATTTCAGTAAAGGAAGAAATGATTGAAAGCTATATATCTTGAGTGAACATTCAAGATGCCCTCTATACTTTCCCATCAAATGATTGAAGGACAGAACACAAATTCTAAATTACCAACATTTAATTCTCCCTCTCATATTCTAAAAATACCACTAAAATAGAACTTGGGCCTGGGGTGGGAAGATGGAAAGTACAAGACAAAATGATTTTGCTGTATTTGGGAAAAGACAAGTCTAGATCACTGTATACGTCAAAAGATAATGGATATGTAAAAAGTATAAAACACTGAACCTAGTGTTTGAAAGTGAAAGTTGTTCAGTCAAGTTGGACTCTTGTGACCCATGGACTCTGCTGCTGCTGCTGCTAAATCAATTCAGTCGTGTCCGACTCTGTGTGACCTCATAGATGGCAGCCCACCAGGCTCCTCTGTTCCTGGGATTCTCCAGGTAAGAATACAGGAGTGGGTTGCCATTTCCTTCTCCACCATGAATTCTACGGTTCATTAAATTCTCCAGGCCAGAATACTGGATTGGGTAGCTGTTCCCTTCTCCAAGGGATCTTCCCAACTCAGGGATTGAACCCACGTCTCCCATCTTGCAGGTTGATTCTTTACCAATTGAGCCACCAGGTAAGCCCAAGAATACTGGAGTGGGTAGCCTATCCCTTCACCAGCNCTGGATTGGGTAGCCATTCCCTTCTCCAGGGGATCTTCCCAACTCAGGGATCAAACCCAGGTCTCCCACCTTGCAGGCTGATTCTTTACCAATTGAACCACCAGGTAAGCCCAAGAATACTGGAGTGGGTAGCCTATCCCTTCACCAGCAGATCTTCTGGACCCAGGAATAGACTGGGATCTCCTGCATTGCAGGTGCCTTCTTTACCAGCTGAGCTATCAGGGAAGCCTAAGGTTTATGTTTTTCCAAATAAAATGCAACAACANAGAATACTGGAGTGGGTAGCCTATCCCTTCACCAGCAGATCTTCTGGACCCAGGAATAGACTGGGATCTCCTGCATTGCAGGTGCCTTCTTTACCAGCTGAGCTATCAGGGAAGCCTAAGGTTTATGTTTTTCCAAATAAAATGCAACGACAACAAGAATCAAAGACAAAGAAAAACAATGAAATGAAGATCTCTAAGAAACAAAAGTTAGTTGAAGAATGTATATACTTGAAGAATTTCTCCAAGAAACAAGGTAAATGTTTGGGAAGTAAAAGGTACTCCCCCTCACTCTCTACGAATTTAAGACAACCTGTAGCTACAAAAAACAAATGATTCAAATCAACAGTTGTTTTAAAAGAAGGACTGACTAATCAAGTGAAACACATCAGGAAAATGTATAGTGGTTACTGCCTAAATTATATTTCACAAAGAAATTTTCATACAAAACAGCAAATTGAGGCTAGATTGTAAACAATTTTTACACTTTATTATAAAACTGCCAATCATCTGTTGTGCAAAATACCATCATNTGGTGGATTCATGTCGATGTATGGCAAAGCCAATAGGGTATTGTAAAGTAAAATAAAGTAAAAAAATAATAAAATAAAAACAAACAAACAAACAAAAAAATAAATCCATCTTGAACATCTGGAAGTTTACAGTTCACATATTGTTGAAGCCTGGCTTAGAGAATGAGGGCAAAAAAAAGTTCTTTTCAATAAGGCATCATGTTAAAAAAAAATTGCTTCTCTGGAACCCTTTTTGAAGAGAATACTTTGAGTTGTTGAACTCCTCCTAATATCTTCCCTACCTCTTCATGTTGTTGCAAATGTTAGGATTTCCTCTTTTGGAATGTTTATTTTGCTCCAATTGCTGACCATTTATTTGATTGCATGAGTTCTCCTTGAAATGCAATCCCCTGGGGTGTTCTGCTGACTGAGGCTCTTTCCTNCTTCCCTACCTCTTCATGTTGTTGCAAATGTTAGGATTTCCTCTTTTGGAATGTTTATTTTGCTCCAATTGCTGACCATTTATTTGATTGCATGAGTTCTCCTTGAAATGCAATCCCCTGGGGTGTTCTGCTGACTGAGGCTCTTTCCTTCTTCTGTCTTGCTCTAAAATACTTTGTCATCCCAGTTCTGCCATAGCCAGGGCAAGGACAGGACATGAGTTCACACAAATAGAAAAGCCAGTAAACAGGTTAATGGGAAGCCGGTTTATTTGTTTCTTTATAAAATAATAAGAGTGAAAGCAGGGGCAGGATGGTCAGGGGGGAAAGAGCAGATATTAAACTTTCATCAGGGAAAGAAAAATTCCCTGAAAATCAACTATTTGATAATATTAGTATTTGGCAAGTTGACCATCACACTAGATCAGTAAGTCAGTAGGATTCAAGTAAAATATCTTCAAGAAAAATAAAAAGATTTCAGGAAAATACAAAATGAATAAGAAATGAGGTTATTTAGGTATATAATGAGAAAGGTATATGTATCATCTCCCAAGGAAAACAGCAATCAAACTCCAGGGGAGGAAAAGACTATACAAGAAAACTGTAGAGCCAATATGAATCTGAAATTCAGCATGGTTTTGAACAACGTATATGGTTAGGAAAAAAAGGAAAGGAAAATTTGTTTGATCTTCACACAAAGAACATTCTTGGTTGATTGGTATGAGGTGAGGGATGGGGTGACACGGGAACCATTAGAAAAGGAAATTTAAAAACAGCACACCATGAGAAAGTGCAAAAAGCAAAGAGGGTGAACTTCAAGCATGAGGAGGACATGCCTCCACCTTTCTGTAATTCTTCCCACTCTTCCTCCTCTGTCAGCTGAACTTTAACACTAGTTTCCTCCTCAACGGCAAGGTAGTTGCCTGTATCAATGGAGCCTTGTGAGAGGGGCTTCCTACAGTCAATGAACTTTGCAGTCACTGGACAATCTGAACCTATCCTCATGATCAGACGCTATGTGTTAGTTGGTCTGAGTATAAATTGTCCCAATAGAACAGAAGTTACTTGAGTTAAGACAAGTCTACCCAAACCCCTGGCTGCTGTGCCATGAGAGGGGGTAGGATGGGTTTGAAGGAGGCAAGTTCAGTTCAGTTCAGTTGCTCAGTCATGTTTGATTCTTTGCAACCCTATGGACTGCAGCATGCCAGGCTTCTCTGTCCATTATCAACTCCCGGATCCTACTCAAACTCATGTCCATCGTGTCAACAATGTCATCTAACCATCTCATCCTCTGTCATCCCCTTCTCCTCCCGCCCTCAATCTTTCCCAGCATCAGGGTCTTTTCAAATGAGTCAGTTCTTCGCATCAGGTGGCCAAAGTTTTTGAGTTTCAACTTCAGCATCAGTCCTTCCAGTTAATATTCAGGACTGATTTCCTTTANATTACTTTGCTAGTGTGTGAGATGAGTGCAATTGTGCAGTAGTTTGAACATTCTTTGGCATTACCTTCCTTTGGGACTGGAACAAAAAGTGACCTTTTCCAGTCCTCTGGCCCCTGCTGAGCTTTCCAAATTTGCTGGCATATTGAGTGCAGCACTATCACAGCATCATCTTTTAGGATTTGAAATAGCTCAACTGAAATTTTATCACTTCCACTAGCTTTGCTCATAGTGATGCTTCTTAAGGCCTTCACATTCTAGGACATCTGGCTCTTGGTGAGTAATCATACCATCATGATTATCTGGGTCATGAAGATCTTTTTTGTATAGTTCTTTTGTGTATTCTTGCCACCTCTTCTTGATATCTTCTGCTTCTGTTGGGTTCATACCATTTCTGTCCTTTATTATGCTCATCTTTACATAAAATGTTCCCTTGGTATCTCTAATTTTCTTGAAGAGATCCTTAGTCTTTCCCATTCTATTGTTTTCCTCTGTTTCTTTGCATTGATAGGCTGAGGAAGGCTTTCTTATCTCTCCTAGCTCTTCTTTGGAACTCTGCATTCAAATGGGTATATCTTTCCTTTTTTCCCTTGTCTTTCGCTTCTCTTATTTTCTCAGTTATTTGTAAGGCCTCCTCAGAGAACCATTGTGAAGGAGGCAAACACAACATTATTAATAATTTCATACCTTTTTAAGTTTTTTAATTATTTACTTGTTTTTGGCTGAGCTGAGTCTTTACTGTTGCCCTCAGGCTTTCCTTAGTTGCAGTGAGTAGAGACTGCTCTTGTTGCAGTGTGTGGTGGCTTTTCTTGTTATGGAGCATGGACTATAGACATTTGGGCTTCAATATTTGCAGTTCTCAGGCTCAGTAGTTGTGGTGTACTGACTTAGTTGCCCTGTGGCATGTGGAACCTTCCCAGACCAGGGATTGAATCCATATCCCCTGCATTGACAGGCAGATTCTTAACCACTGCACAACCAGGAAAGTCCTTTCATAGCTTTTAAAGCTTATAGAGATTTTGCTTTTTCCTTCAGTGTTCTTTCAAGGTTTAGAACTGCACTGTACAACACAGTAGCCATTATCCATGTGTAGCTATTCACATTTGCATTTTAATTAATTGAAATTAAATGCAATTAAAACTGCTTTCTCAGCAGTGTTAGCCATATTTCCAGTGCTCAAGAGCAAAGCATGACTAATGCTACCATATAGGACAACACAGATTATAGACATTTATGTCAGCACTCAGAGTTCTAGTGGATAGTACTAGTTTGGAGCATAAAATGCTCTGACCTGATTAGACATATTTTCTATGGAGTGTATTCCTTAGATTTGCTTTAGCCATGATTGCAATGTTTGTTTCTTCCCAAAAGCTTACAGCATCAATGAGACACAGGTTTTTCAGTTTTGGTTAATATTTCCTCCTTTTGTACTATTTCAAGGGAAATCTTCCATAGATGATGGGACAAAGGTTGAAGCAGACTAACTGTTTAGCCTTTCTGCATCCCTTTTTGGTTTTCTCCTTATCCAAATGTTTCCTTACTTGAGCCTTCCTTTAGATTGTGCTCCATTTCATGATTTCCCTACTCAAGCTGTAGCTGATACTCCATGAGGCAGCTAACATAAAACTATTTTTAAGGTGTATATTCTCATTATATTGGAATTGACCTTACTATGTTTGTGTGTGAGAGTAGTGGTTGGAGGGCTGGCACAAGCACGGTGCAAAACTCAGTTCCTAAAAGAGTAATAGGGGGTGGGAAGTGGAGTGATTTAAAGGTGTACCAGTGTTTTAAAAAAAATTCTAAGAATTAATGAGCTAATAACAGTGAGCACTTAATATGTACCAGGTACTTTTTAAAACTTTTTTACCAATAATATTCCATTTATTATGCCCCCCCCAAATCTTTGAGATTATTACTATTATTTGCAGGTGTAAATGTGACACTGAACCCACCTGATTACCCACCCATTGTCAGTCTCTTGGTCCCTTCGGTGGGCCAGACAGTGGGTTCTGGGGACGCAGTGAGACCCAGACCCATGGGGAATGCTGGGGATACACATGTGACATTCTGGTGGGCAAGGCTATACTACTGACTTAGAGACTGTGGAGAAGGAGGTAAGGTTCTAGAAGGTCTTCAAGGTTGAATAAGGTTCTCAAAGGATGTGGGGGCATTTTGGAGAGGAAATGGTTTCCAGGGGAGGAGATTGCAGTACTGAGAATGGGGCATGGTGGTCCTGAGTGACAGGCCCAGAGTTGAAGGCCCAGGACAGCAAGCAAGCGCCAGACCCTGTACACTCAGCCAGGGACCCAGCCTGGCCTCTGCTTCATGGCGAAGGTGGCTGGACAAAGCCAAGGAAGGGCTGACCTGGAGGTGGGCCCAGCAAATCTGATGAGTATGTGCTGAGCCTGGCCTCTAGCCATTACATAGGAGGGGTGGGAAGTGGTGAGTCAGGCTGTGGATGTCCAGGGAGGCAGCTCAAATTTACCCCTTCCAGCTGCTTGTCTGCAGGGCCTCACACAGAACCAGACTCACACTGCAGGGCATGCCCCCTTTCACTGATAAGGAAATTGAAGGGCTGAAAGGTTAATCTGTTTTCTGTAGGGTCACAAGGCTCTGCTGCTGCTGCTAAGTCATGTCAGTCATGTCCGACTCTGTGCAACCCCATAGACAGAAGCCCACCAGGCTCCTCCGTCCCTGGGATTCTCCAGGCAAGAATACTGGAGTGGGCTGCCATTGCCTTCTCCTCCCAAGGCTATGAGATGATCTTATATAAGTGGGCCAGAATTTTGATTCACACCCAGGCAGGCAGCCTCTGTGGCTTAATCACCTTTCACTGGCTTGAGGAAGTCATCAAAAATTCACAACACCAGCAGCTGCATTGTATCCCACTCTAGGCTTTAAATCTTTGCTCAACATGTTTATTACAAAGCAAACACAGATAAGGGGTTCTCAGGTTAGTCAGTTGGTTTTATGAATGCCCCAAAGCTGCAAAGATTCTAAATAGTAAAAATTTCTTAAGAATAGGAAGTCAAAGTTAAGCAGTAATTGATAAGGCAGAATTAGTGGTAAAATCTATCAATGTGTATTTAAATCTCTGTATTAATTTAAATCTTGCTCTATATTGACTTAAATTTGCTTTGAAACAATAATTGGAGTTTTTCAATTAAGAGTCTTATTTTGCCAGAAGGAAAAAAAAAAAAAAAAGACTGGATTATATGCTTGTACTGGAGTTTACTGACATAGTTTTTCTCAGCCTTAGCTTCCAAGTAGAATCACTTAGACAGCTTAAAATATTCTACTGCTTCAACCTCAGAGAGAGAAGCATTTTCTATAACTGACTCCACTCAACATCTAAGCTGAGGGACTAGGTTTAGATGGGACCTCCGTTCGTGTCTTTTTTGAATGGAATGTGAACTGCTTTTGATAAGTTAGACACTCGGCACTGCACGAGGCATGTCATGCAGTGACTTTCCTTGGTGAAGGAAAACCCGCTTATTTGTGAGCCTGTGCATAGCTTACATCCCTGTCACTTTGGCCACTTGGGTCCACTGAGCAAGCACTGGGTGACCATGACTAAAGGTTGACTGATATCTACTGAGAATATCATTTTGTCCACCTGGTTATATGGAATCCTGTCTACCGTAAGGGATATTCATGTGGAGCACAAATATCTTCTCAATCTGTGCCTGTTTTGTCTGTCCACAGATCAAGTTTTTGGCTTTGAAAAATTGTCTTCCTCTTTTATGTATCCAGCAATACTCTAATAGGCTGCTCACCTAGTGTTGTTTCTAGAAACATTGTTATCAATTATCCTCTGCCAAGTATCTCTGCAGGCTAAACAATTCTGATTACTGAAATTTTTTGCTGTCAGAGAAGGCAATGGCACCCTACTCCAGTACTCTTGCCTGCAAAACCCCATGGATGGAGGGGCCTGGTAGGCTGCAGTCCATGGAGTTGCTAAGACTTGGACACAACTGAGTGACTTCACTTTCACTTTTCATTTTCATGCATTGGAGAAGGAAGTGGCAACCCACTCCAGTGTTCTTGCCTGGAGAATCCCAGGGACNAAGGCCCAGGACAGCAAGCAAGCGCCAGACCCTGTACACTCAGCCAGGGACCCAGCCTGGCCTCTGCTTCATGGCGAAGGTGGCTGGACAAAGCCAAGGAAGGGCTGACCTGGAGGTGGGCCCAGCAAATCTGATGAGTATGTGCTGAGCCTGGCCTCTAGCCATTACATAGGAGGGGTGGGAAGTGGTGAGTCAGGCTGTGGATGTCCAGGGAGGCAGCTCAAATTTACCCCATCCAGCTGCTTGTCTGCAGGGCCTCACACAGAACCAGACTCACACTGCAGGGCATGCCCCCTTTCACTGATAAGGAAATTGAAGGGCTGAAAGGTTAATCTGTTTTCTGTAGGGTCACAAGGCTCTGCTGCTGCTGCTAAGTCATGTCAGTCATGTCCGACTCTGTGCAACCCCATAGACAGAAGCCCACCAGGCTCCTCCGTCCCTGGGATTCTCCAGGCAAGAATACTGGAGTGGGCTGCCATTGCCTTCTCCTCCCAAGGCTATGAGATGATCTTATATAAGTGGGCCAGAATTTTGATTCACACCCAGGCAGGCAGCCTCTGTGGCTTAATCACCTTTCACTGGCTTGAGGAAGTCATCAAAAATTCACAACACCAGCAGCTGCATTGTATCCCACTCTAGGCTTTAAATCTTTGCTCAACATGTTTATTACAAAGCAAACACAGATAAGGGGTTCTCAGGTTAGTCAGTTGGTTTTATGAATGCCCCAAAGCTGCAAAGATTCTAAATAGTAAAAATTTCTTAAGAATAGGAAGTCAAAGTTAAGCAGTAATTGATAAGGCAGAATTAGTGGTAAAATCTATCAATGTGTATTTAAATCTCTGTATTAATTTAAATCTTGCTCTATATTGACTTAAATTTGCTTTGAAACAATAATTGGAGTTTTTCAATTAAGAGTCTTATTTTGCCAGAAGGAAAAAAAAAAAAAAAGACTGGATTATATGCTTGTACTGGAGTTTACTGACATAGTTTTTCTCAGCCTTAGCTTCCAAGTAGAATCACTTAGACAGCTTAAAATATTCTACTGCTTCAACCTCAGAGAGAGAAGCATTTTCTATAACTGACTCCACTCAACATCTAAGCTGAGGGACTAGGTTTAGATGGGACCTCCGTTCGTGTCTTTTTTGAATGGAATGTGAACTGCTTTTGATAAGTTAGACACTCGGCACTGCACGAGGCATGTCATGCAGTGACTTTCCTTGGTGAAGGAAAACCCGCTTATTTGTGAGCCTGTGCATAGCTTACATCCCTGTCACTTTGGCCACTTGGGTCCACTGAGCAAGCACTGGGTGACCATGACTAAAGGTTGACTGATATCTACTGAGAATATCATTTTGTCCACCTGGTTATATGGAATCCTGTCTACCGTAAGGGATATTCATGTGGAGCACAAATATCTTCTCAATCTGTGCCTGTTTTGTCTGTCCACAGATCAAGTTTTTGGCTTTGAAAAATTGTCTTCCTCTTTTATGTATCCAGCAATACTCTAATAGGCTGCTCACCTAGTGTTGTTTCTAGAAACATTGTTATCAATTATCCTCTGCCAAGTATCTCTGCAGGCTAAACAATTCTGATTACTGAAATTTTTTGCTGTCAGAGAAGGCAATGGCACCCTACTCCAGTACTCTTGCCTGCAAAACCCCATGGATGGAGGGGCCTGGTAGGCTGCAGTCCATGGAGTTGCTAAGACTTGGACACAACTGAGTGACTTCACTTTCACTTTTCATTTTCATGCATTGGAGAAGGAAGTGGCAACCCACTCCAGTGTTCTTGCCTGGAGAATCCCAGGGACGGGGGAGCCTGGTGGGTTGCTGTCTCTGGGGTCGCACAGAGTCGGACACGACTGGAGAGACTTAGCAGCAGCAGCATGGTAGATGTGCCACCTTCTCTCTGGTGATTAGGAACTGCCTTGGCCTCTGCTACTTTGGGTCCTCCTTACCCCCATTGAAATCAGGAGCCTGCTTCTACAGGTGTACCTAGTCGCCAAAGAAAGTAGACACAGAACATTTCCAGTGCTCCTTCCACTAATACATTCCCAGATGCTTTAGCTAGGGAAGGAGGTGACTCTGGGCTTTCTCAGGGTTGATACTTGGGAGGGGGTAAGGTACAGCTCACACATAACAATGTCAACCTGCTGTTGGGATTCTCTCTAAAGCCTTTAGGATTTTCTCTTCTATAATGTGTATAACATGATAGGGAAGCTCTGGAATCTCAATTTCTTTAACCAGAGGTTTATCATGAAATCCAATTTTTTGCCTATCAACTAATTAGCTTTTAGAGCTACCTTACAGCTGCTACCTTACAGCTGCATGAACTAATACATTAAACACAAAATCTCTAGTAAATATACTATATCCAAAAAAGTTCATACCAATCTAGAGTTATATTCTGCCACCTTTGGAGTGAGACCCCTAGACTCCATTTCCACACACTTTCTACAGCTTTCTGCTGATACACATTTTCTTGTTTTGTTCCATCACTAAGCCATGCCCAGCTCTTCACCCCTGTGGACTGCAGCATGCCAGGCTACCCTGTCCACTAACTCCCGGAGTTTGCTCAAACTCATATCCATTGAGTCAGTGATGCTAACCATTTAAGATCTAACCATCTCATCCTCTGCCACCCCCTTCTCCTTTTGCCTTCAACCTTTCCCAGCATCAGGGTCTTTTCCAAAGTGATGGCTCTTTACATAAAGTGGCCAAAGTATTAGAGCTTCAGCTTCAGCATCTGTCCTTCCAATGAATATTCAGGGTTGATTCCATTTGGGATTGACTGGTTTGATCTCCTTGCAGTTCAAGAGACTCTCAAAAATCTCCAGCACCACATTTCCAAAGCATTAATTCATAGACAGTCAGCCTTCTTTATGGTCCAACTTTCACATCTGTACATGACTACTGGAAAGACCATAACTTCAACTACATATACCTTTGTTGGCATAATGGGGTCTCTGCTTTTTAATATGCTGTCTAGGTTTGTCATAGCTTTCCTTCCAAGGAGCAAGCATCCTTTAATTTCCTAATACATATTAGGAAAGTCTTAAAATTCTTTCTGGTAAGTAAAATGTCTCTTCCTGGGTCATAGTGAGTTCCTGCCCCCTATATCCTGGTGATATTTGACTCTGGCTGTATGTCTGGTGAGCCTCCCTGGTGGAAAAGAATCTTCCCACCAACACAGGAGACTCAGGTTCGATCCCTGGTTTGGGAAGATCCCCTGAGGTGGGCTGGCAACCCACTCCAGTATTCTTGCCTGGGAAATCCTGGGGACAGAGGAGCCTGGTGGGCTACAGTCCATGGCATTGTAGAAGAGTCAGACAGTCGGACATGGCTTAGCAACTAAACAAAAATAACAACACAGGCCAGGTAGCCACAGTGGGTGATTGTGGTGTGTCTTGAAGAGAACAAGACATATTTCCCCAGTGAGATTTGTAGAGGCTTTTCACGCAAAGTAAAGCTAGTTTCCTCAGACATTGAGGAATTAAGCTATTTCTACTAGTAAGAAAAACTCAGGACAACCCAGGGTCCAAAGTACCAGTTTTTTTTCTGAATCCAACAATATAGCCTCATTCCAAAAGTCAGGGTCTCATTATTTTACAGTTTATATTCTATCTTTCACCTGTGAAGCCTTACAAGATTTTGAACAAAACTGTTGTAATTCAACAATCTGTGCAACTAATTTTTGGATTTGATTTTAAGCAATATTAACTCTGAAGCTACAAGAAGTTACAGAACATTTAAGGCTATCATAGAAACTCTGCTTCTCAAACTATAACTTGAGTTGAATGCTAAAGGACCTAAGATTCTTATGTTCTTTCTGTGTGTACACAAGTACCCACACCAGAGTTCTTGAAGTTGTCATTACACTGTTGTAACTGTTACATGGACTAACCCCTTGGGATCTCAAGGTATTTGCTGCAATGCATACTTCATCACAATCTAACACTGCTGACGGTTTGATTTATTATGATATCCCTGCATACCTTGGGTTACTGTTATCCTATTTCCTGTTGGCAAAGAGTTCAGCACAGTACTTAAGCCAAAGGGCACAAACACCCCTAGCCCCCAAATCACATCAAATCACACCTTCATAAGTCTGTATCCTGGGATCACTCTCCTTACCAGTTATATATCATTCAAAGTCTAAACAGAGGACAGAATCACACAGTAATTTGAACATGAAAAGTTTATTACAAGTAATTGTTACCGGTAACAGGGGCATTTGCAAAGTAATGTCTCTTTTTTTTAATATGCTGTCTAGGTTTGTCGTAACTTTTCTTCCAAGGATCTAGCGTCTTTTAATTTCATGGCTGCAGTTACCATCTGCAATGATTCTGGAGCCCAAGAAAATAATCTGTCACTGTTTCCATTGTTTCCCCATCCATTTGCCATGAAGCAATGGGACTAGATGCCATGATGTTTGTTTTGGGAATATTGAGTTTTAAATCAGATTTTTTCACTCTCCTTTTTCACCTTCATTAAGAGGCTCATTAGTTTCTCTTCACTTTCTGCCATAAGGGTGGTATCATCTACATATCTGAGGTTATTGATATTTTTCCCAGCAATCTTGATTCCAGCTTGTGCTTCATCCAGCCCGGCATTTCACATCATGTATTCCGCATATAAGTTAAATAAGCAGAGTGACAATATACAGCCTTGGTGTACTCCTTTCCCAATTTGGAACAAGTCCATTGTTCCATGTCTGGTTCTAACTGTTGCTTCTTGACCTGCATACAGGTTTCTCAGGAGGCAGATAAGGTGGTCTAATATTTCCATCTCTTGAAGAATTTTCCAGTTTGTTGTGATCCACACAGTCAAAAGGCTTTAGTGTAGTCAATGAAGCAAAAGTAGATGTTTTTCTGGAATTCTCTTGCTTTCTCTATGAGCCAATAGATGTTAACAATTTGATCTCTGGTTCCTCTGCCTTTTCTAAAACCAGCTTGAACATCTGGAACCTCTTGGTTCACGTGTTGTTGAAGCCTAGCTTGGAGAATTTTGAGTGTTACTTTGCTAGCATGTCGAATGAGTGCAATTGTGTAATAATTTGAACATTCTTTGGCATTGGAATGAAATTGGATTCTTTTGCATCCCAATTCTTTGGGATTGGAATGAAAACTGACCTTTCCCACTCCTCTGGCCACTGTTGTGTTTTCCAAATTTGCTGACATATTGAGTGCAGCACTTTCACAGCATCATCTTTTAGGGTTTGAAATAGCTCAGCTGGAATTCTATCACCTCCACTAGCTTTGTTCATAATGATGCTTCCTAAGGTCCACTTGACTTCACACTCCAGGATATCTGGCTCTAGGTGAGTAATCATGCCATTGAGGTTACCTGAGTCATTAAGATCTTTTTTGTATAGTTCTTCTGTGTATTCTTGCCACCTCTTCTTAATATCTTCTGCTTCTGTTAGGTTCATACCATTTCTGTCCTTTATTGTGCCCATCTTTGCATGAAATGTTCCCTTGGTATCTCTAATTTTCTTGAAAAGATCTCTATTCTATTGTTGATGTCTATTCTATTCTGTTCTGTTCTATTGTTCCCATTCTATTGTTTTCTTCTATTTCTTTGCATTGTTCACTTAAGCAGGCTTTCTTATCTCTCCTTGCTATTCTCTGAAGCTCTGCATTCAGATGGATATATCTTTCCTTTTCTCCNTCTATTGTTGATGCCTATTCTATTCTGTTCTGTTCTATTGTTCCCATTCTATTGTTTTCTTCTATTTCTTTGCATTGTTCACTTAAGCAGGCTTTCTTATCTCTCCTTGCTATTCTCTGAAGCTCTGCATTCAGATGGATATATCTTTCCTTTTCTCCTTTGTTTTTCACTTCTCTTCTTCTCTCAGCTGTTTGTAAGGCCTCCTCAGACAACCATTTTGCCTCTTTGCATTTCTTTTTCTTGAGGATGGTCTTGATCACTGCCTCCTGTACAATGTCACAAATCTCCATCCATAGTTCTTCAGGCACTGTGTCTATCAGAAATAATCCCTGGAATCTATTTGTCACTTCAACTTTGACAATGTATAATCATAAGGGATTTGATTGAGGTCATACCTGCATGGTCTAGTGGTTTTCCCTACTTTCTTCAATTTAAGTCCGAATTTTGCAATAAGAAATTCATGATCTGAGCCACAGTCAGCTCCCTGTCTTTTTTTTTTTTTTTTTTTTTTCNGTATAATCATAAGGGATTTGATTGAGGTCATACCTGCACGGTCTAGTGGTTTTCCCTACTTTCTTCAATTTAAGTCCGAATTTTGCAATAAGAAATTCATGATCTGAGCCACAGTCAACTCCCTGTCTTTTTTTTTTTTTTTTTTTTTGCTGACTGTTAGAGCTTCTCCATCCTCAGCTGCAAAAAATATAATCAATCTGATTTTGATATTGACTATATGGTGATGTTCATATGTAGAATCATCTCGTGTTGTTGGAAGAGGGTGTTTGCTATGACCAGTGTATTCTCTTGGCAAAACTCTGTTAGCTTTGCCCTGCTTCATTTTGTATTCCAAAGCTAAACTTTCCTGTTAATCCAGATATCTCTTGAGTTTTTATTTTTGAATCCAGTCCCCTATGATGAAAAAGACATCTTTTTTTTGGTGTTAGTTCTTGAAGGTCTTGTAGGTCTACATAGAACGATTCAGCTTCAACTTCTTTGGCATTAGTAGTTGGGGTATAGACTTGGATTACTGTGATGTTGAATGGTTTGCCTTGGAAATGAACAGAGATCATTCTGTCATTTTTCAGATTGCACCCAAGTACTTCATTTTGAACTCTTCTGCTTCATTACTTGACCAACAAAGGTCCATCTAGTCAAAGCAGTCAATCCTAAAGGAAATCAATCCTGAATATTCATTGGAAGGACTGATGCTCAAGCTCCAATACTTTGGCCCCTGATGCAAAGAACTGACTCATTAGAAAGGACCCTGATGCTAGGAAAGATTGAAGGCAGGAGGAGAAGGGGACAACAGAAGATGAGATGGTTTGGTGGCATCACCAACTAAATGGACATGAGTTTGAACAAGCTCTGGGAGGTGGTGAAGGACAGGGAAGCCTGGCATGATGCATTCCATGGGTTACAGAGGCAGACACAACTGAGTGTCTGAACAACAACAGCAGGGGTGTAACTATAAAGGGTTAAAGAAAACTGAAAAATATCCTAGGCTGAGCAGAAGTGCCCAAGGAAAGAACAAACTCAGAAGTGAGGGATGGGTAATCCTCTCCAAGTCTGGCATTCAGACCTTATTGGTGAAGGAATGGTTGCAACTGATGGATAATGAAGAATTTCACTGGAATACATAAGCTAAAGCTGGTTCAGCATCATTGGGCAAGCAGGAAACACTTGTCTGAGGCACAAATGGGCTAAGACTGGTAGATGGCTATGGGGATGG
The DNA here is from genome assembly GCA_006410875.1 of Neotragus pygmaeus. Lineage (NCBI taxonomy): Eukaryota > Metazoa > Chordata > Mammalia > Artiodactyla > Bovidae > Neotragus > Neotragus pygmaeus. The sequence continues at coordinate 616,084 of SJYV01051819.1, forward strand.
AATTAAGGCATTGGTGCCTTCCTTACCTACACGACTGTGTGAGACTATGTACACACTGTATGCAAGAGCCATGAGAAACAACCTTCTAGGGTACAGGCTGACTGACATTAAGGAGCGAGCCCACAGAGCAAGCTGAGACATCAGGAGCCTGCTTATTGTCTGGGTGGCATGAAGTCTAGAGCACAGTGTCCACCTTGGTAGAGTCTCAGCATAGAGATTGCTGGGCCAGGGCTAGTGTCGCAAATTCTCCTAGGGCCTGCACACCTCAGGTACACAGTTGAGTAGGGCATGCTGGCTATCCCCACCAAATATGCCATACAGGAAAACTAAGAAACCAATGAAACCAAGGAGTCACTTCCTCTTTCACTCTACTCTCCTTTGCCTTCTCCCCTTTGCCCTCTACTGACAAACCTTATCGTCATGCCCATTGCAAAGGAGTAACGTTGTCACACAACAGGTAACAGAGGCTTAATTTGAAGCTGAAAGGCAACAAATTAGTAAGTGGCCCAACTAGTTATATACCATTTGCTGAAAAGAAGAATGATAATTATAATTTTTAGCTCAAAGAAATATTTGAAACCTAATCCAGAGAATTTAAACCAAAAATCCCCCCAAATTTTCTAGCAGGCTACTTGTAAAATTCTAATTGTAAAAATTCAGCTGATGAAATAGACAGTTAAATTTTCTTTTTATTTAAGAGAAAATTGTCTGTGTTTCAAAACACTTGTAATAGTCTAATTCTCATGTTGTGACATTGCAAAATCTAAATTTTTTATGACTGTATAAATCTATGAATGTTATACAGAGAAAGCAAGAGTGCCTGATTGCAGTGGCTTCATTATAATGAAGCCTTTGATTATGGCATAATTATCAACATGGTCTGGTCACTTGCCCACCTCTGTCATCCCAGGATACCTGCCTGTCAAATTCATGTTTGTAATGGTATACAATGCATTTCACCAGTCACAGGTAGTGAAATTTCTGTGACTAGCTGGTAAAGGGGAGATAAATGGGGAAAAAGGAGGAGACTTTTCCTCTGAGGTTGTTACACAAATGTACTAAAGGATAAGATGAAATTGAGAGTAGTATAGATTTGGTCTGATCCTGCTGCAGGCTGGGAAGGGTAACTAGACTAAAATTAAATAGATAATACCATTTTCCCAGGTATGTATTCATGGCATCACCCTTAGGTAATATCCTACTATCCACACTTGGTCTTTATGGGATAATTTTCAAATACTTTATTTTTTATTGTTCTTACCTTTTGTTGTTAGTGGTGTTGAAAACTCTTAAGTTATCTCTCTTAGCAAATCTCAATTATATAATATGGTGTAATCAACTATATTCACCATATTATACGTTAGACAATCAGACCTTATTCATCTTATAACAGAAAGTTTGTATCCTTTTAACAAGTTCTCCCCATATCCCTCACCCCCTACCTATGGAAACCACCATTCTACACTCTGCTTCTGAGTTCAACATTTTTCAAGATTTCACATATAAGTGGTACTATGCAGTATTTTTCCTGCTCTGGCTTAATTCTTTTAGCATAATGCCTTCAAGTTTCATCTATGTCATAGCTAATGGAAAGTTTTCATTCCTTAAGGCTGAATTCCATTGTATACATACACACACCACAGTTTCTGTATTCGTTTATCCATTAACAAACAGGTTCCATACATGGTTAGTGTGAATAGAGATGCAGTGAACATGCACTCAAACTACCGCACAATTGCACTCATCTCACATGCTAGTAAAGTAATGCTCAAAATTCTCCAAGCCAGGCTTCAGCAATACGTGAACCGTGAACTTCCTGATGTTCAAGCTGGTTTTAGAAAAGGCAGAGGAACCAGAGATCAAATTGCCAACATCCACTGGATCATGGAAAAAGCAAGAGAGTTCCAGAAAAACATCTATTTCTGCTTTATTGACTATGCNTCTATGGACAGAGGAGCCTGGTGAGCTATGGTCCACAGGGTTGCAGAGGCAGACACGACTGAGCACACACACTCGTTTGCTTGCCTCTACATCAGAGTCTACGGAAGCTAAAAACTTAACCTCCAGTGACTCACTGCTGTGTGTAGTCATGTCAACACTACTAGCCAATAATATATAAGCAAGTGATCCTTGGAGCTATTGCAGCCATCTTATAAGACCCAGAGTCACACACGAGGGAAGGAAAAGCATGGAGAAGGGCCTGGGTCACAGAAGGCGTCTCGCTGAGCTAGTCTGAACTACCCACCTCTGAGTTTCCTGTCACAGGAGACAACGAAGCCTCTCCTTTTTAAAGTCGTTGTTATTTGTAGTCAAATGTAATTCCTAAGAGATACACCCTCTTCTCAGTCACTAGAGAACCTCAGAGTTTCCCCATCACTTCCCGTAGTTACTCCTCATCACTACCCAGTCACCTAGCACTGTTGATTGTACTTCTCTGGGGAAAAAGCTAAAAGCCACAATAAACCACTCGTGTGTCAGCCATGCATGATGATACTTCATGGTATTAGCAGATCAAATATGGACTTGGTGGGAGGTTGTATAAAAACAGACTCAAGTTGTAGGTGAGTAATTAGCTAGTTATTTTGCTAGAAAGTGTTAAGGTCCTTGCCATGTTTGGAATGTTAAAATGATTCAATTATTGTTTTCGTTCAGTCACTCAGTTGTGTCCAACTCTTTGTGACCCCATGGACTGCAGCTCACCCTCAGTCGTCCCCTTCTCCTCATGCCTTCAATCTTTCAGACTTTATTTCAATAAAAATTAAAAAAAAATATTGAATAGCATCTCTAGCCGTGTGAAACAGAACAAAATATGACTTATAACTCAAACTGCGTTTTAAAGAGACTGGATCCTGTTAGAGAAGTTCTTTGTCTGCACTGGATGTAGAAATCCTTTATGATGCTCTTTTAGGAGCATAAGCTACAGGCAGCTGAGTGACTTTGTTTAGTGGAGGGGAAACTCTGGGGGAAAGAGAGGACAAGGCGGGGACTCCATGATGCTGTGGGAAGGGCAGGTCATGGAGGAGCCCCAGGCAGCTGAGTGTTTGGAAAGGACCTTGAAGAAAAGGAATGAAGATATGGAGGATTAAATTGTTTGTGGTGTGACCCATTAGGCAATGACTCGTCAGCTGTTTAGGATTTCCCTGGTGGCTCAGTGACTGCCTACAATGTGGGAGACCTGGATTTGATCCCTGGGTTGGGAGGATCCCCTGGAGAAGGAAATGGCAACCCACTCCAGGACTGTTGCCTGGAAAATCTCATAGATGGAGGATCCTGGTAGGCTGCAGTCCATAGGGTTGCAAAGAGTCGGACACAACTGAGCGACTTCACTTTTCTTTCCCCAGCTCCTTAGGAACATCCTCCAAGGTTTTGTGTGAGTGACTCAGATGGTAAAGAATTTGCTCACTGTGCGGGAGACCCGAGTTCGATCCCTGGGTCAGGAAGGTTCCCTGGAGGAGGAAATGGCAACCCACTCTAGTATTCTTGCCTGGATAATCCCACAGACAGAGGAGCCAGTGGAGCTGCAGTCCATGGGGTTGCAAAGAGTCCGACATGACTGAGCGACTTGCACTTTTAAAAAATTTATCTTTAATTGGAGGATAATTCCTTTACAATTTTGTGTTGGTTTCTGCCATACAGCAACATGAATCAGCCATAGGTATACATATGTCCCCTTCCTCTTGAACCTCCATCCCGCCTCCCATCCCATCCCACCCCTCTCGGTTGTCACAGAGCACCGATTTGAGCTCTGAGTCATGCAGCAGATCCCTGCTGCCTGTCTATTCACAAATGGCAAAGCGCATGTTTCCATGCTGCTCTCTCCGCTCGTCCCAGCCTCTCCTTCCCCCACTGTGTCCACAGGTCTGTTCTGTGTCTAGTCTCCACTGCTGCCCTACAAATAGGCTCATCAGTACCATCTTTCTAGAGTCCACATATATGCGTTGATATACAATAATTGTTTCTGTCTGTCTTACTTCACTCTGTATAATAGGCTCTAGGAGAAGGCCACTTTTAAACTGAAGAAGGGATTATTTTTCCCCCGGACAAGCACAAGGAGGAAAATACTTGATGCAACAGGACAATGACCCCAGTGAAAGAAGGTCACCAGAATTTGAGCACACCTGGAACTCACAGGCATCTTGGGGTGGTCTTGGGATTTCAACAAGCCATTGGTTTGGCTTTAAATTTTTAAATTTTAAATAAATTTCAAGCTCTGGGAAGCCCCAGCTGATAAAGACTTTATGTGATAAAGAGATGACAGTTTTCTTGAATAACATGCACCCTGCAAGAGATATATGTGACCAGATAAGCCATGTAGCAGACCAGTAAATGTTTTTATTTACTGTCTTTCTTCTTTATCAAATTCTCAGTAGCCAAAACACATGGATGAAAGACAATGAGATTAAAAATATAAGATCTTGAATTGAGAGCCCTGTAGGGAAAATGTAGGAGGAATTCTGATAGAAGTCCAGAGGGAAGGATCAGAGAAGATGGCAAGGAATAAATAATCAAAGAAATGTGAATAGAAAATTAATCTGTACTGAAAAACAGCAAGCATCTTGAGATTTTAAAAAAATGCTAACCACGATAACTTCATAAGCATAACTTTAAAATCACATCTAGACCTATGCTGGTAATTTTCTAGCCAATAAGGATGAAGAGGAAGCTTCTAAAAGCTCCCAAGAGAAAATCATCTACTAAAAAACAAGAATATAAGGACCATAAAGATCTTATGCCAGACATAATCTCCAGTGCCATGAAGAAAATGATATATCTGACTATATAAAGACTACAGATTCCTGCCGTTTGCTATTCCTGCCTTTTACTGAAATCTAAAATAAAACAAAACTTTATATCTATTTGAGACATATATATGTAACTAGATTAAAAAGTCTTGAAAAGGATACCAAGCCAACTTAACTGGGTGCAGCTCTGGAGGAAGGAGGGGGATGACATGGAATTTCCCTGTTTTTGTTGTGTATTCATCTACATTTCAGTTATTGAAAAGCTGCCCTATGACTTGACGCTTTTTTAAAATATATGAAACTCATAAAAACNTATACATCTGTGTCTCTTTTGCTGTCTCGCATACAGGGTTATCATTACCATCTTTCTAAATTCTATATATATGTGTTAGTATACTGTATTGGTGTTTTTCTTTCTGGCTTACTTCACTCTGTATGATCGGCTCCAGTTTCATCCACCTCACTAGAACTGATTCAAATGTATTCTTTTTAATGTCTGAGTGATACTCTGTTGTGTATATGTAACACAGCTTTCTTATCCATTCATCTGCTGATGGACATCTAGGTTGCTTCCATGTCCTGGCTATTATAAACAAAGCTGTGACTACTTTTTGATGTATTTTCAATCACTTGATGTTTAAGGGTCACTCACCTCATTTCTGGATTTCTCTTCATGTGGCTGAATTTCCATCCATGGGAGGGAAATTCAGAAGCCCCATGTCACCATCTGGTCTGGATCCCCCAGGTTATCTCAACATTGTAAAGGACTTGAAAACTATGAAGCAGTGTTAGAAATTATTTTATTAGATGCAAAAGTTAATATCTATATATTAGTTTTACAGGCTATCACATATATTGTATCCTTTAATCCTGATGACTCCCCAGAAATATAAGTAGTATCACTCCTACTTGAGAGATAAGAAGACTGAAGGGCAGAAAGGATAAATGACTTGCCCAGGTTAGTAAATTGCAGAACCCAATTGAAAAGCCAAATGATTTCCTTTTAGGCATGTTTTTTTCCTACTTTGTTGCCTCTTAATAACAATTTAAACTTGTTAAAATACTTATTAAACACCTACACAAAATATCTTCACAACTTACGTAGGGAAATTACATCAGTTGCCCATGAAACTAGAACAAATAAGACTTTGATATGAGAGAAGTATATAATTATATGATCAGTTAACTTATTGGCTGTTTTATCCAGTGTATTGTGACAACTCTTCATTTCTTTTTTTTTCCTTTTCTTTCTTCCTTTTTTTTTAAACTGGCTCTGTAAGTCTAAGTATATAATGAACAAAATATAATTTATCTCACAATATTTATGGCCTCCTTCCTTCCATGTAGTTTTCTAATTGTAATAGGGTCAGCTTCAATTTGCCATATGGAAACTTAATTAAAAATGAGTGGATAACCCAGACCACTGAAAGGTCAATTCCATAAGGAGAGAAACATAGGTCAACTTAATAATTTAGCATCATATAAGATTTACTTCTTTTTTCTACATGTCTATTCTAGTCTTTCAAAAGCATTAACTCTGGCTTTGAGAATTGCCAAGATCTGCCTTTAAAGTGTTCTTTAGAGTTCTTTAGAGCACTGAAGAGCTCTGAGGCTGTCAGCTTTTCCTCTAGGAAAGTATGAATTAAATTTGATAGTATTATTATAAGTGATATTCATTAAAATAGTACATTATTCCAACAATAAAAAATATTAATGAAACAAATATTTTAATGAGTTTGTCCCTGTTTTGAGGTATATAACATTGCCTAGAAATAATCAAGTGCTGTGATTTTTTTTTTTAATGTTTTTGCAACCATCAGTTCAGTTCATTCACTCAGTTGTGTCCAACTCGTTGCGACCCCATGAACTGCAGCACACCAGGCCTCCCTGTCCATCAGCAACTCCCAGAGTTTACCCAAACTCATGTCCACTGAGTCAGTGATGCCATCTAACCTTCTCATCCTCTGTCATCCCCTTCTCCTCCTGCCTTCAATCTTTCCCAACATCAGAGTCTTCACAAGAGTTAGCTCTTTGCATCAGGTGGCCAAAGTATTGGAGTTTCAGCTTAAACATCAGTCCTTCCAATGAACATCCAGGACTGATTTCCTTTAGGATGGACTGGTTGGATCTCCTTGCAGTCCAAGGGACTCTCAAGAGTCTTCTCCAACACCACAGTTCAAAAGCATCAATTCTTTTGCACTCAGTTTTCTTTATAGTCCAACTCTCACATCCATACATGACCACTAGAAAAACCATAGCCTTGATTAGACAGATCTTTGTTGACAAAGTAATGTCTCTGCTTTTTAATATGCTGTCTAGGTTGGTCATAATCTTCCCTCCAAGGAGTAAGGGTCTTTTAATTTCATAGCTGCAATCACCATCTGCGGTGATTTTGGAGCCCAGAAAAATGAAGTCAGCCGCTATTGCCACATCTATTTGACATGAAGTGATGGGAGTGGATGCCATGATCTTAGTTTTCTGAATATTGAGCCAATTTTTGCACTCTCCTCTTTCATTTTCATCAAGAGGCTCTTTAGTTCTTCTTCATTTTCTGCCATAAGGTGTTGTCATCTCCATATCTGAGGTTATTGATATTTCTCCCAGCAATCTTGATTCCAGCTTGTGCTTCCTCCAGCCCAGCATTTCTCAGGATGTACTTTGCATATAAGTTAAATAACACAGTACTTGGGCCTCCAAAAACCACTAGCTCAGTCCTTTCTCTTCTGATGAGGAAATGTGTCCGAAGATGTCAGAGCTTGAAATAACACAGCTTTTCACAGGCAGAAGCAGGCACAAAGATGCAGATCTAATACCTGAACTACCATTCTTTGGATTACATGCAGCGATTCCTTCAACTGGTTCCTCTGTAAACTCAGGAAAGAATAATATTTGGAGGCACATTGACTCCAGCATTTTCAAGTCACTTACCTTGAGGAAAAGTTGCAGATCACCTTTCCTGCAGAGTGAAACATGCTGATGCCCACCTGTTCAGGACCAGAAATGAGCAATGTATGCTTTAAAACTGGCTATTCCTCCTAAAGCACTATCCTTCATCCTACCTGCCACTTATGTAGATAGAATTTAGTTGAAGCTTCAAAGTAATTGTTTTACTAAAAAGTCCTATTATTTTGAGTGGGAGATGTATCAACCAAATTTATAACCCACTTTAAAAATTCAACTTTATTTAAAACATAATTAACTTAAACTGTATCCATTTAAAGAATTTCATGAGTTTTGACAGTTACACCAATGAACCATCACCATTATCATAATACAAAACACTTATTTTTACCTCCCCAAAATTCCTCAGGCTCATGTATAATTCACTTTTCCCTTAGCTTGCACCAGGCAATATTTTGTCTACTATTTGTCATGCTAGATTAATTTACATTTTCTAGATTTTCATATACTCTGAGGATTTTGTTTCCAACTTTTTCCACCCATGTTGATAGGTTTTTTGTTTTTTGTTTTTTCCTCTTGAGTGGGATTCCATTGTATGAATATACTGCATTTAGTTTATCCTTTTGATTGTTGATGGGTATTTGGTTTGTTTATAATTTGGGGCCATTATTAATGAAGCTTCCCTGAACACTCACATACAAATACTTATGTAAACAAAAATTTTATTACTCTTCTGTAAATACCTAGGAGTAGAACAGCTGGGTTGTATGGTAGATATATGTTCATTTGTTTTTTAAACCATCAAAATTTTTTCCCAAGTGATTTTCCATTTTATACTCCATCAGTGGTATATGAGCATTTCAGCTATTCTATATCTTTGACAGCACTCAGTGTTATCAGCCTTTTAAATATTCACAAGCTTAATGAGTATATATTGCTCTAGTATGGTTTTATCATTTCCTCAATGATTGATAATCTCAAATATATTTTTATATATTTATTCACCATTTGTACATCTCATTTTATTTGTGTCTGTTCAAATTATTGAGTTGATTGTCTTCTTATTATTGAGTTGTAGAAGTTATTTATGAATTCAGGATACAGCTTTTACTAGGTGTCTGCTTTGTGACTATTGTCTGTCATTAAGAGTTCTCTCTACTGACACCATGAAGACACTATAACCCATTTTTAAGGCATATTATATGACTGGTAAAGCAAAAGAAAAATTAATAATGCATTATTCCACTATTTTATAATATATTGGGTTGGCCAAAAAGTTTGTTCAGGTTTTTCTATACCATCTTATGGAAAAGTTCAAGTGAACTTTTGGCCAACCCAACACATTATTCACTTATTAGCAGTGATTATCTTCTCCTCAGCCTCGGCTATAAACTATATACTTTACAGTCTTCTCTTCTCTGAAAATAGTACATTAGAGTTAATGCACAGGGATTTTCTTGACTCTAATATCCTTGCTATGTTAATATCTAGTTTAACACACACAGACACACACATGCATAAACACAAATATACAGTGCAATTAAACGACCCTAAACCATAATTGCCTGTTAAGCACTTATCTTATGTAAATTATCTTTTTCCAAATGTGGAAATACTTGCTTAACAAGAGTCCTGCCATTAGCCCTCAAACAGGCACATGGACAATTATTAGAAAAACAAGTGGTCTCAGCCCTCTTTTCCAGTCTGAGATGCTGAGTATAAAGGTTGAACTCAGAAAAGCTTTTACAACCAATTGATTCAGCTCTGAAAATGGAGTTTTCCACTGGTGATGCCAAGAAATCCCTGAGTACAGAACTAGGCTCTGTGGTGATAAACATCTGACATTTTCATTTGCAAGTATTCATGTTTCATTTTAGATAATGTTCCCCCTATTTACTTCTTCAGCAGTAATGCATCAAATATCCTACAGTGTAATCTTTCTCTCAGCACTTATCAATGAACTATGAAATAGTATTAAATAGAATTAATTAGAAGTTTTAATGAATCATGTCTGTCCTCATTTATTATACAATGTAATTTTCGAGGAGTGATTAATTATGAGTTACAGATGAGTGAATGGTTAATGTAGTTTGTTAACCTTACTAAGGAGTGACTGTACACAGCAAGCTGCTTCTCCTCTGTTTATTAGCATGTGGCTTGTAATACCATCAGTTTAAGTAAATGAAAAGCTTTTAGTGACTTTGCATTTAATATGCACTGTCAGCTAATAATTTAATCCCTTATTTTTTTTCCTATGTATTATATGAACATTGTTGAGATTCAAAAGCAGAATTCAGCTACCCTTATTTTGAAGTTTTTCTATGTAACTTTTTTTTTGCCTTTATTTATTTAATTATTTATTTATTTATTTTTAATGACTATATCATGACCATCTGAGCTGTATGATTATTTTAAGTAGATCCTATTTAATATGGGTAGGTTGCTTAATATGAATCTCCCTACATATTTCCTTAAAGAATATACCAATTTACCACATTATTATTGTCATTATCTAAGAAAGTGGGAGCTGACTGCCTTTCATTTTCAGTTTTCTTACATGCACCCTTCAGAAGCTGAATAATGCCTAAGCTGACAAAAATAGTAGCTAAATACAAAATACTTTTATAGACAAGAAATAATTGAGACTGGTATATGGGAATGCCGTAGGAGATTTGCCTTCCCAACAGACACAGTCACAAAAGACCATGGCATCCTTGGGGATGAGTCTTGCAACATTCTAGTTTGTTTTTTCTTTAAAGGACTCAACACTGTGGTTGTATAGAGGTGGAAACTCCTCATGGCCTGCCTCCCACAATACCTCCATTTGCAGAGACTCATTTTTGCTGTTCAGAGCAGATGCTGGTGTTTTCTACTCTGACTCTAAGGAATTTTGATAGCTGTTTGGAGGCCCAGTTAACTTCAGAAGGAAAAATAACAATACTTCCTTAATATCTGTGTGATATTTAACAACTTTCATTATTTTATCATAGGCATTATCTTATTAAATCTAGGTAAAATCTCATGAAAGAGGAAACTATGATTAAAAGATGTAAACTGACTTATCCAGAACCCCTCAACCAGTGAATGGATGAGCAAAACATTCATTAATTTAGCAAGCACTTACTGAGCACCCTACATGAGATGACTACTGCTTTCTTGTGGCCTGGATAAGACAGAGCCCTTTTCATCATGAACCTTGGACTCCAGTAGAGGGGACAGGAAACAAATGAATTAAGTAGTAATAAATCCTGTGGAAAAGATTTAAAAGGAAGAAATAAGTCCTGTAAAGAAAATTTAAAATGTTAGAAACAGGGCTCGAGGAAGGTTATTTTAGAAAAAACAGTCAGGGAAAAGCTCCTTGAAGAAATGTCATGTCAGAACAAAACTGACTGATGAAGAAGTCAGTCCTATGAAGAAAACTTCCAGGCAGAGGGAAGCAGCAAATCCAAAGGTCGTGAGCCCTTTGGTATGTTTGAGGAAGATCAAGAGACTAGTGTGGCTGGAGACAAATGTATTAATACCCAGAGAGAGATGAAGCTGGAGAGATAGATAAGAGATCTTCCAGTTAGTGCCCTAGAAGGGATTGGCAAAGATTTTGGATTTAAACTCAAGAGATAATGGGTGCTGAAAGGACTTTTCCAATTCAATTCTGCCCAGAATTTTTAAGACATGAGGAATGATAGACAGTGTACTTGAACATCAGGTAGCATTTTAATCCCCATTTCTCATTATAAGGAAGAAAAGTAGTAAAAAGGGCTTCTCCTAGAGCCTAGAATTTGAAGCTATTAATGTAAAAGTATACTGGCAATTTCCTGTCTTCCTTAGAGAACTCAAGCAATGTTCTTTGAAGTCAGGGACTCTGTCTTACTCGCTTTTACTTCTGTTTGGCACACAAATCAGTGCCTCATGTTTCCAATCAGTGCTCTCTGAAGTGAACTGAATGGCTTGATACTTATTGCTCTGTCCATCCTATGTCTGAAAAACCCTGATAGAATGGACCATGTTATTTGAAATCACTGTAATATAACAGAAGGATCCAGAAGGTAGCCCTCACTTAACACTTGGCTTCACAGTATATGCTATTGATCCAAATATCTAATTTGTCTGTAGTCAGGTATTGCTAATCCCTGAAACAGGTGTATAATCACTTATTTTGAAAACATTTTGTTTAAATATACATTTTCCTGCCTACCTCCCCAAGTAAAATTGTGAGGATTCACAAATGTTAATACTTAAAGGAATGCTCTGGGAATATGTTTCTTCTACCACTCCCCATAGACTCTGAGAGATGATGAGCTCAGATGAAGGAGCAACACCATTTTATGTTACAAAAATAGGATTTTACCTAGGAATTTCAATACCATAAACTTTAAGAGTCGATTTTTTTATTGATCCACTTTAAAGTCCATGCCTTTATAATCACAAAATCAAGTGTAAAAGAAGAAGAAAAAAAACTTTCCCCACTACTCTCTTAGATTCAGTTACTGGGGACTGCAAGGTCTATTACTTTGATATGTTGATGGTTTTAAAGATATATGTTCTATCCTACTAATAGTAGATTGGAAGGTAAATTCAATGTAATAAGCCCAATATATGAACACAAGCATATGAAACAAGGGTCTGGCCTTAACAAAGTTCTATTACATAGTAACTGACATAACTAAAAAGGAAAAGAATTTCTTTAATTATAAAATATTCTGCAAGTGCTAAACTGTATACTGCATTATGTAAACATAAGTTTCGCAGAAGAGATACAAATGAAAGTTTGATGAGAAAATTCACTGGTCAGTTCATAATTTTTGATAGACTTTATTTTTTAAAGCAGCTTTGGTTGGTCACAGTAGGACTGAGCAGAAAGTACAGAGTTTTCATAAACCCCATCTTCTCTCTCCACATATGCAACCTCCCCCACTATCAATATCTGGCACCAGAGTGGGACATTTGTTACCATTCAAAATGAACCTGCACTGACAACTAATTATCACTCAAAGTTCATACTTTATGGTTCACTCTTGCTGATGTACATACTGTGAGTTTTGACAAATGCATAATGGCATGTCTCCATCATATTAGGACTTCCCAGGTGGTGCTAGTGGTAAAGAACCCACCTGCCTATGCAGGAGATGTAAGAGTTGCAGGTTCAATCCCTGGGTTAGGAAGATCCCCTGGAGGAGGGCATGGCAAATCAGCCCAATATTCTTGCCTGGAGAATCCCATGGACAGAAGAGCCTGGCAGGATACAGTCCATAGGATTGCCAAAGTTAAACAGGACTGAAGCAACTTGGCACACACACACCATTATATTATCATACGGAATAGTTTCACTGCCCTAAACCCCCTTTTTGCTTTCTCTTCCTTCCCTTCAACCCCTTGTAACCACTGATGTTTCTACTCTATATATGAATCTACTTTTTGAACTCTGAATTTTATGAGTTTACAGATCATGTATTTCAATAAAAACTTAGCATTCAATTTGTTTTCAATGTTTTAAGTGTAAAATACAAATTAGATTTTGAAGATTAGTATGAAAAAAGTAAAGCAGCTCAATTTTTCATACTGATTACATGTTGAAATAATAACAGCTCAATTGTATGGAATAAAACAATACACATCCTAAAAGTTAATTTTATCTATTTATTATTACATTTTTAATATGACTACAAACACTTTTCAAAATATATGTGCCATAAATTATATTGGGTCATTCATTTAGGTTTTGAATATGAAAAAGTTCATTTAGCTTTTTTCATAATATGTCATGGAACTTGAGTGAACTTCTTGGCCAACCCAGTATTACTACACAGCACTCATTTAGACTTAGAACTAAATAACTGAACTCTAGAAACATCATTAACTGGGAGATCAAGCATTTCCTATACATTATGAGTAAACTGCCTTTCATTCTATTTCATTAATACTAGATAAAAATTTAAGAAATTTGCTTGAATAAATATGATTACCTATCAGTGTTAGTTGCTCAGTCATGTCCAACTCTTTGTAACTCCATGGACGCTAGCCCATTCAATATTAGGGTTCATCTACAATAAACTCATTTGTAAGTGAGTGCCAGGGTCTGACTGTCCATAAAAGGGGAGCTAGGACATGTACCTCACAGTTTTTAAAAGATCTGAGAGGGATGTCTGACAAATATTACTTAATATCTTTCACCTCCTTTCCTATATGAGTAGAAGTTTGGCATAGTATTCTTCACTTGCGAGTTTTATTTACTTTACCTATACATAGCCAGCCAGGCTGCTCTGTCCATGAGATTCTCCAGGCAAGAATACTGAAGATTAAATCATTGTAGGCTGACATGTGAATTTAGCAAAACAATATAGGAGAGTTAAACATTTTAACCATGAACATATACCATAAGTCCATATTTTATATGATATCCATGGGTCTTATAACCACATGATCTCATTTTGCCTATAAACATCACCTCTTACATTCCTCTCAGCTCTATTTATTTATTTTTTTCCTCTCAGCTCTTTAGTGAACACTTTTTCCATGTAGGCCTTTGATCTAATAACAAATGCCAGAATTCTCCCAAGAAAATGGAAGTAGGCAAGTAGAACTATTGTAATTTATTTTATCATGAAGAGCTTTTTCTCTTCTTTCTATCTCATCATACATTAAATATTAAGTCAGAAGGAAGGAGGAAGAAGATGGAACTGTAAAGGGTTTTTGGAGAGAGAACAAGTAGGAGGTTGCACACCTGCACCCTCTCCTTTTCTTAGCTCTTAAATTCACTGATGCTTAAAGGGGGAAATAGCACTTAAAAGTGCTGTGTTGGTACTCACACTCAATCCATGAGTCTCCTTTGTCACCTGCACTTCTTCAGTGCTGGGGCGGGCGGAGGTGGTGGGGGCGGGTTGCTGAAGGAGAAGCAGGAACAGTCTTTAAAAGTGTTCTTTTCATGTTCACTCAACTGTCTCCCAGTTCTTGGATCCTGCATATGACATGCAGAAGGACATGAAAATCTTTGACTGAATTCTGAATGGCACCTTGTTTCTACTTCAGTACACGTTCTTAGAGCAGCTTTGTTTCAGTCTCTGAGTTAGATAATTTTTATTAGATATTTGGATTCATCTACAATAATACAACAAACCCATTTGTAAATGGGTGCCAGGGTTTGGCTGTCCATAAAAGGGGAGCTAGGACATTCATCTCACAGTTTTTAAAAGATCTGAGAGGGATATCTGACAAGTATCATTTAATATCTATTACCTCTTTTCCTGGGAGAGTCCCTAGTGGCTCAGATGGTAAAACGTCTCCCCCCAATGTGGGAGACCCAGGTTCAGTCCCTGGGTCAGGAAGATTCCCTGGAGAAGGAAATGGTAACCCACTCCAGTACTCAGGCCTGGAAAATTCCATGGATGGAGAAGCCTGATGGGCTACAGTCCATGGGGTTGCAAAGAGTCAGACACGACTGAGCAACTTCACCTCCTTTCCTATCTGAATAGATGGATATCATTGTATTCTTTACTGGAAAAATCTATTTTAAAGAAATTAAAGATTTAAAGAATTGTAAAGAGCACTTAAAGAATGAAGTAAATGCATCTCTGATTTTAAAGTTCTATCAAATTGAGAAGTCACTTTCTGTTTATCCACACACCATGTTCATTCTCACTTCATAATTGTTCCTTTTGTCTGGAATCCTTTTCCTGCTCTTTGCAACTTGTCATCCACCTCCTCTTCATCTTTCACGTATCAAATGAAGTGCCATTATCTCATGGAGGCCAGGGATAGTATAGTATAAAGTCAAAATTAAAATAATTATTGGAATTCTTATTTCCTTTTTTTAAAGTAATTTATTTTAATTGGAGGCTAATTACTTTACAGTATTGTAGTGGTTTTTTAAACCCCCAATGACATGAATCAGCCATGGCTGTACACATGTTCCCCATCCTGATACCCCCTCCCACCTCCTTCCCCATCCCATCCCTCTGGGTCATCCCATTGTACCAGCCCTGAGCACCCTGTCTCATGCATTGAACCTAGGCTGGCAATCTGTTTCACATATGATAATATACATGTTTCAATGCTATTCTCTCAAATCATCCCACCCTCGCCTTCTCTCAGAGTCCAAAAGACTGTTCTATATAGCTGTGTCTCTATATGTCTCACATATAGGGTCATCATTGCCATCTTTCCAAATTCTATATATATGTGTTAGTATACTGTATTGGTGTTTTTCTTTCTGACTTACTTTGCTCTGTATAATCAGCTCCAGTTTCATCCACCTCATTAGAACTGATTCAAATGTATTCTTTTTAATGGCTGAGTAATACTCCATTGTGTATATGTACCACTGCTTTCTTATCTATTGTCTGCCAATGGACATCTAGGTTGCTTCTATGTCCTGGCTATTGTAAACAGTGCTGTGATGAACATTGAGGTACACGTGTCTCTTTCAATTCTGGTTTCCTTGGTGTGTATGCCCAGCAGTGGGATTGCTGGGTTGTATGGCAGTTCTATTTCCACTTTTTTAAGGAATCTCCACTCTGTTCTCCATAGTGGCTGTACTAGTTTGCATTCCCACCAACAGTGTAAGAGGGTTCCCTTTTCTCCACACCCTCTCCAGCATTTATTGCTTGTAGANTGTCTTCTTTGGAGAAATGTCTGTTTGGTTCTTCGGCCCACTTTTTGATTTGGTAGTTTATTTTTCTGGAATTGTGCTGCAGGAGCTGCTTGTATATTTCTTTGTCAGTTGCTTCATTTGCTATTATTTTCTCCCATTCTGAAGGCTGTCTTTTCACCTTGCTTATAGTTTCCTTCATTGTGCAAAAGCTTTTAAGTTTAATTAGGTCCCATTTGTTAATTTTTGCTTTTATTTCCATTACTCTGGGAGGTGGGTCATACAGGATCCTGCTGTGATTTATGTCGGAGAGTGTTTTGCCTATGTTTTCCTGTAGTAGTTTTATAGTTTCTGGTCTTACGTTTAGATCTTTAATCCATTTTGAGTTTATTTTTGTGTATAGTGTTAGAAAGTGTTCTAGTTTCATTCTTTTACAAGTGGTTGACCAGTTTGGAATTCTTATTTCTTTAAAACCAGTGAAAACAGTAAGATGCTGGGAGAAAGTGATAAAAGTTTAATCATCTATAAATTCCCTGACCTTCAGGGTAACTTGGAGGTACCCCTTTATTACATTGCAAATTACCCTATACTTCTTCATAACACACAGCACAATTATAATTATCTGTTCATTACTTGTCTTACTGTCTAGACTACAGATAAAAGCAAAGAGGCTGTCAGCTCAGAATAAAAATAAGCTCCATGAGGGAAAATGTTGCTCTGGACTTTATTCCTGATACCCAACCTAGTTCCTGGCATACAGTAGACACTGAATAAAGATTTTATTGACTGAACTAATAAATAAATGCAAGAATGAAGAGGTTATACTTCATGTTCAGAAGTAATGCTTTACCAGTAAGGATATTTGGGAAACTAGACCACAAGCCCATACATATAGAATTATAGAAATCAATGAATAAAATATCTCACTCACTTTTCAATATAAAGCACTTCAGTATAAAAAGTCTGAATGTGGTCTTTACCCAATGGCTGAGATGTGGTGTTGTAAGTAAGCTAGATCATCATCCACATAGCAAGATTTAATAGACAAAACTCTGTAGTTAATAAATCAATCATGTGTGTATATGTGTGTCTAAGTGTGTGTGTATATGTTTAGGAGATACTCTTAACATCAAAAGAGAAAAAGGAGGAGAAGTGATTAAAAGCAGTTGACTCTGGGGAGTAGATCTCAGGGTACTTCAAAGTGACTTCTTTTGTTTGGAAGACTTTCTGTATTATTTTTCACCATATTTTGTATTTATTTGATGACAGAAGACAAAAATCCTTATCCATTTTATAGTAACTCAGCCTCAGTAATCAGTCACTCACTTCCCACTATATATGCTTTGCTTTATGATACTAAATTTCATACTTTCTACACTAAATTACAAGGTTTTTTATATCATATTCATGTCATACACATCTTTATAATCTTCATGATATATACTGCAACATGTTATACATAGTATATGTTAATATCTGTTGACTATTAAAGACTGGAGGTTATCATTTTTAGCTCAAGTGAGTCATGTTTCTAATTTAATTTTCATTTATTTTCACACTCCCTAAAGAAGCTCATTTTTGTAAACAAGCTCACAACTGGCTATTCAGTTCAGTTCAGTCACTCAGTCATGTCCGACTCTTTGCGACCCCATGAATTGCAGCACACCATTATAACTATTTTCCCACTAAATGAATATTATAAGAACATATCATGAAGATAAAGAGGCTAATATATGACTTTTTATAAATGCAGATTTGTATTTTAGTTTTTAAATTAAATATTTCTATTATTTATTAAATATAGGCACTTCAACTCTCTTTTTTTTAATATATGACTTTTCACATAGGAACACACAAATACATTCGTGTTCCAGGCCAGCAACATGATGACATTTCCAGGTGAATGTCTAATGATCCTACATGATAACACAGTGCCAATAATAATAACAATGCTATAGAACTTTTGAGGATGTCTCAATAATTATCCATGAAATGGTTTACTACAGAATAGCGGAAGTTCAAAATTAAAATAATGACTAGGGTTCTTATTTTTAAAAACTAGTAAAAGCCTCAGAAGCCTGAGGGAATATGATAACATTTTAATCATACATAAGTATAAA
Organism: Neotragus pygmaeus; assembly: GCA_006410875.1. Taxonomy (NCBI): domain Eukaryota; kingdom Metazoa; phylum Chordata; class Mammalia; order Artiodactyla; family Bovidae; genus Neotragus; species Neotragus pygmaeus. Next base: position 634,428 of record SJYV01051819.1, read on the forward strand.
GAAATGTCTCTATGGCCATGCTGTTTGTTGCCTTTTAGAATCATAGTATCATGTAATCGTATAATCCCAGGGTTAAAGAGACCAGAAATGGTCATTTTTCCAATTTATCATCCAATGTATTATAACTTTTTGCTAAAACTTTCCAATAGTCATCTTGTGTAGTTAAACATTCTTTCCCAAAGAGACTTTGATTCTAAAATGTTCTAACTTTTAGATATTTTTCTCTTAAACTGAGGCAAAAAAATAAATAAATCTCTGTATATAACTTTAATGGGTTGGTATGACCCATTAAGGTAATCCAGAATGAATCCAACACTCATTTCCTGTTAGACACTTTTAGACATTTGAAGAATGATTTTTTTTGTGTGCTTCTGAATCTTCTCTTTCCTTGTCAGCTAACTAGAATTTGAATCCCCACCGAGTACTGAAGCCTGACCTGAGAAACCACATCCACCTGTCTGTATTCCCTAAATTACTCTTACATCTCTGTCTTCAGGAATCTCTGTCATTGGGTTAAATTTTAGAAACATGGGAAGACCCAAAAACATTAAGATCCTGGTAATAGAAGCCAGTATATTAGAAAGAAATCTAAACATTTGTTCTTAGAAGGAATTCCCAATGTGAGGCAATGATTTCTAAGGCCAAGAATTTGAAACAAATCCAAGAAAACTTTTACCCTTCTTTACCTAATTTGTTTAGAGGTTGGAGTTAATTTTTAAGTATATCTTAGCAGTGCTGAATTACCCTCCAGAACTATGGATACAGGACCTCTAATAGCAGGAGGCAGAATGAACAGGCTCTATTTACATCTCTTTTTTTTCAGTCTTTGCCATTTTAATAGCTTAATTGTTGTTTCTCCTATTACAAGATTTACTTCAAAGGTACCATACAGTCTTGCTCATTTTTATTGTGCATGGATAAAATTATTGAGCTTCAATGTCTATTCCCCAGACTTTGAAAGCCAATGACCTTGTCAGAAACATCACCTTTGCCTCCTTTCTAATTGACACCTTTGCAAATGCACTGGGCCAGGGATCTTATTAATAATTTTTCTTTCCATTATTTCATTAATAGCTGAATTTCATTAAACCACTCTTTTCACTTCAAGGCAAAGGAATTTCTCATGGAAATAAAAACAATATTTTGAGTGCTCTTAGAAAACTGAATTTAAGAGTTGCACATAATTACATTTTTTTTAACTCAGCTTACCCTGAAGTATAGTATGAAAACTGCCAAAATCTTTACTTCTAGCTTCTAGCCTTCCAAAATTATGATCTTCCATTCAGGAGATTTAAAAGCATAAAAGCTAAGGATTCAGATTTAGGGTCTGTTGCTTTAGAGGATGCGAAAGATTATATGGAAAATACAATTGGACTTTCATTTATTTTGTTGGAATCATTCAGCTATGGTCTCAGAACTGAAATTATACAGGTCATTAAAATGGGTAAGAAAGATGGGAGCACTCGGAAACTGAGCTAAACCAAAAGTGAGAGTCAAATTGAAAAGCGACATTGATGTCTTTCTTGCTATGACTAAATTAAACTCTAAAAATTTTGTTATTTTTAAGCCATCATCTATGTTCACATCCATTTTTTTACAGCCACATTCTAGATAGTTGTCAAATTCCAATTTGGCTTAATTTCTAAGCTTCAGGGAACTTATCTCAAATTTCAACCTAGGAGCAGGTACTTGGAAAAGGCAAAGCTATCTTTACCTGTGACAAAGAGAAAAGTGTGGAAGGCTTAGAAACACTTTTGCACTACCGCCCTGCTTAGTATTGTGAAAGCAAGCAATGTTGACCACAAAGAAGGTCATCACAGATCTTAGATCTGCTTCTGAGAATGTGTCTCCAAAAGTATGCACCCATTTCACTGGGGGAGCTTGTTTAAAAATGTAAATACCTAGGTCCATTCAGATAAAATAACCCCAAACTGCGTAACATCATGCAAAATTTCACTATGACATCCCAGTCTTACCGGTCCCTTTATAGACTTGGTCATCTACTAAATCTTTCCTTTTCTATATTTTATTTTCAATATTTCAGAAAATGATTTATCCCCACTTCCCTCACATACACCTTTTGAAGTCCCCACACAGGCTGCTATGGAGATAATGATGCAGATGTCTATGGCTTCCCTTAAGAAATCTCAGAATGCAATCTATCAAAAGGCAGGATTTTAGAGAGAGTATTTCATTTCATGCTGATCATATACTGTAAATTCCTGACCTAGGTTAGCATCAAAAAATCTATGATATATCCCTTCCTACTCTCATATTTTACATGTTCAAGTGTTTTCTACCTACTTTGCAATCCGCAATCCACTCCCTTTCCATTGCTTCTTATTGTTGTTTTCTTCTTTGTTTCTTGAAAATAAAAAAAACGATTGTTGATTGAAGTAATAAAGTTCTCATAAAATAAAAACTTTCTGACTGATCTTTACCATTGGCATTCTAATTCTGACTTGTGATTCAACACTACTGCTTAAAAGTTCCTTCTGCCTTTCTAAGTTAGCACAATTCAGCATTTGAGTTCCCAGGAAGTCATAAAATATCCAGAAGAACTTAACATCTGTAGATCTGTGCAGTATCTGAAATTGTTCTTTTGCAGACTGATCAAAAAGAACTAAACCTCACCACTTTCTCCAGTCACAGTCATCCTACTCTGCAACTTGATCTGCCCTGCATATAAGCAATGAAGTCAGTACTTGCTCAAAAATATCTGTCCATAAGCTTGACACCCCATTAGAGGCATTCCTTGGAAGAAAGACTTTAGCACAATTTATTCAGGTTCCTTTCACACTGCAAGTAAAGAGAGAAAGGAAGGTCACATATTAGGTTAGTGTGTTATTGGATTAACTTGTTGTCATCTTGAGCTAGAGGAAGTGAGGCAGAGGATTGGTCAGTTTAATAGGGTGCCAAAGACAGAATGTGGTTTATAAGCTCTTTGAAGAAGTAAACATTTATCTTCAAAACTCCCAGCACATCTAACACTGGTCTTCATATTTGTTGAAAAATACTTGATACAGAAAACAAGAAGCAGACTGAAATTATTTAATGAGTTTGCCAAAGGCTCTTTTACCTTGGCTTCCTCTGCCCAGTTCTACTTTTGACCTTATCTTACTGCCTATTGATGTCTTGGTTATTGTCTTGACAATTCCTCCTTGTGTTCTATGTGGGTGAGTTTAGATTTCCCAAAGTTTTGTTTTTGATCATCTTATACTGGAGATAAGGAAAAGGCAGATATTAGCATCTGTGTTTGTGACAGTGGTGATATGGATTTCTGGAAATATTATTTATGACCATCTCATCTTGAGAAATGGAGAAAGCAATGGCAACCTACTCTAATACTCTTGCCTGGAAAATCCCATGGACAGAGGAGCCTGGAAGGCTGCAGTCCATGGGGTCGCTAGGAGTCAGACGCGACTGAGCAACTTCACTTTCACTTTTCACTTTCATGCATTGGAGAAGGAAATGGCAAGCCACTCCAGTGTTCTTGCCTGGAGAATCCCAGGGATGGGGGAGCCTGGTGGGCTTCCGTTTATGGGGTCACACACAGTCAGACATGACTGAGGTGACTTAGCAGCAGCAGCATCTTGAGAAAAGAAGTAAAAATTTCTCCCAATAAGTTTAGGTTTAGATATTTAGTGTTTTTGACTTAGTGTGTATGGTATTAACAGAGGGTAAAATAATTTTACTCTGACAAGCACATTGCAATTTGACATTTATTTTTAAAATCTAATATTATTTAATCTTGACTGCTTAATCTTTTAATAGTCAATCTGCTATGATTTAATCAAGTTAAAACAGATGGTTCATTGATGAGGTGCCAAAGTCTTTACAGAGACCTTAGGAGAAAATAAACCAATAAAAAGGAAGCATCATTTCCAGTGTACCAATAGGCAGCTGATTGTGTTTCGATTTGAGGGGTAAGATGTGGGAGCAAAAGTAGAGAGAAGAGGAAGACATTATTTTATATTAAGTAAAGACTACGCCTTCTATCAGGGGATGAGAGGAACTGCTGCAACCAGCAAGTCTCTTTCAGAGGATATGCTGAGACCCCACTAACCCATTTGTCTTTGTATTTTTGTTTGGATGGTTGTTTTTTGTTTTGTCTTTTTTTGCAAGCATTGTAATAATTCATTTTTATTTAATGCTGTTACTTTTTTTCCAGGTTTATTGACATATAGTTGACAAATAAAAATTTATATATTTAAGGTGTGCAATGGGATGGTTTTATATATTGTGAAATGATTATAATCAAATTAATACATCCATCACCTCACACATTTACCTTTCTTTTGGTGTGATGAAAGCAGATATGAGTTACTGTCTCAGCAAATTTCAGTTATGCAGTAAGACTTNGGTGACAATATACAGCCTTGACATACTCTTTTCCCAATTTGGAACCAGTCCATTGTTCCATGTCTGGTTCTAACTGTTGCTCCTTGTCTGCATACAGGTTTCACAGAAGACAGGTCTGGTATTCCCATCTCTTTAAGAATTTTCCAGTTTGTTGTGATCCACACAGCCAAAAGCTTTAGTGGAGTCAATGAAGCAGAAATAGATGTTTTTCTAGAATTTTCTTGCTTTTTCTGTGATCCAGGTATGTTGGCAATTTAATCCTTGCTTCCTTTGTCTTTTCTAAATCCAACTTGAACATTTGGAAGTTCTCAGTTCACATACTGTTGAAGTCTAGCTTGGAGAATTTTGAGCATCACCTTGCTAGCATGTGAAATAAGTGCAACTGTGCAGTAATTTGAATATTCTTTGGAATTGCCCTACTTTGGGATTGGAGTGAAACTGACCTTTTCCAGTCCTGTGGCCACTGCTGAGTTTTCCAGATTTGCTGGCATACTGAGTGCAGCACTTTAACAGCATTATCTTCTGGGATTTGAAATAGCTCAGCTGGAATTCCATCACATCCACTAGCTTTATTTGCAGTGATACTTCCTAAGACCCACTTGACTTCACACTCCAGGATGTCTGCCTCTAGGTGAGTGATCACACCTTCATGGTTATCTGAATCATTAAGTTCTTTTTGTGTATTCATTAAGTTCTGTGTATTCTTGCCACCTCTTCTTAATATCTTCTGCTTCTGTTAGGTTCATACCATTTTCGTCCTTTATTGAGCCCATCTTTGCATGAAATGTTCCCTTGGTATCTCTAATTTTCTTGAAGAGATCGCTAGTCTTTTCCACTCTATTGTTTTCCTCTATTTATTGCATTGTGCACTTTAAAAGTCTTTCTTATCTCTCCTTGCTATTCTCTGGAACTCTGCATTCAGATTGGTATTACTTTCCTTTTCTCCTTTGCCTTTCATTTCTCTTCTTTTCTCAGCTGTTTGTAAGGCCTCCTCAGACAACCATTTTGCCTTTTGCATTTCTTTTTCTTGGGGATGCTTTTGATTGCCACCTCCTGTACAGTGTTATGAATCTCCATCCATAGTTCTTCAGGCAACCTATCAGATCTAATCCCGGGAATCTATTTGTGACTTCCTCTGTATAATCATAAGGGATTTTGATTTAAGTCAAACCTGAATGGCCTAGTGGTTTTCCCTACATTCTTCAGTTTAAGTCTGAATTTTGCAATAAGGAAATCACGCTCTAAGCCACAATCAGCTCCCAGTCTTGTTTTTACTGACTGCACAAAGCTTCTCCATCTTCAGCTACAAAGAATATAATCAATCTGATTTCAGTATTGACCATCTGGTGATGTCCATGTGTAGAGTCATCTCTTGTGTTGGTGGGGTGTTTGCTATGACCAGTGTGTTCTCTTGGCAAAAGTGTTAACCTTTGCACCACTTCATTTTGTACTCCAAGGCCAAACTTGCCTGTTACTCCAGCTATCATTTGTCTTCCCACTTTGCATTTCAGTTCCCTATGATAAAAAAGACTTTTTATTGTTTTTTTCTGGTGTTAGTTGAAATAATGATTTGGGTTTTGTTTTGTTTTTTTGTTTTTTGGATTTTTTTGCAGATATTCCCAGAAGTACATTGCTAAATAACCAGTTCAGTTCAGTCGCTCAGTCATGTCCGACTCTTTGCGATCCCATGAATTGCAGTACGCCAGGCCTACCTGTTCATCACCATCTCTCGGAGTTCACTCAGATTCATGTCCATCGAGTCCGTGATGCCATCCAGCCATCTCATCTAAATAATAGGTAGTTCTGTTTTTAATATCTTGGGAAAATGCCATACTGTTTTCCTAGTGGCTGTGCCAGTTTACATTCCCACCATATTGTAGAAGAGTTCCTTTTTCTCCATATCTTCACCAGCATTTTTTATCTCTTATCTTTTTGATCAGAGATATACAAACACAAGTAGGTGACATGTCATTGCAGTTTTGATTTGCATTTCTCTGATGATTAGTGAAATTAAGCACCTTTTCATTTACCTGTTGACTATTGTACGTTTTCTTTAGAAAAATGTTTATTCATGTCCTTTACTCACTATTCTGTTTTTATGCTATTGAGTTATATGAGTTCCTTGTATATTCTGGCTATTAACCACTTACAGAATATGTGTTTGGCAAGTGTTTCCCCCCATCCCATAGGTCACCTTTCATTTCACTTGTCTCCTTTGTTAGGCAGAAGCTTCACAGTCTGATGCACTTGTCTATTTGGCTTTCTGTCCCTCTTGTCTATTTTAGCTTTTGTCACCTATGCTTTGGGTGTCATATCCCAAAAAAAATCACTGCCAAGACCAATGTCCCTATGTTTTGTTTTAGGAATTTTATAGTTTCAGGTCTTACACTTACGTCTTAAATCCGGTCTAATTTCATTTTTCGGTATGAGCATATCCAGTTTTACCAGCACCATTTAAGAGATTATCCTTTCTGCTATTGTGTGTTCTTGCCTCTCTTGCTACAAATTAGTTGACCATATATTCGTGGGTTTATTTCTGGATTTTCTACTCTATTTAATTGGTTGATATGCATTTTTTATGCTAGGACCACACAGGTTTGATAATTATAGCCTTGTAATATATTTCGAAATGAGGATATGTGCTGTCTCTGGCTTTGTTCTTCTTCAAGATTGCTTTGGATATTCAGGAATTTTTGTGGTTCCATACAGATTTTAGAATTGTTTTTCCTATTTCTGTGGGGAAAAAAAAAAACCATCATAATTTTGCTAGGGATTGCACTGAATGTATAGATCATTTTATATCCCACTTTTCTTTGAATGAACAGTAGGATTGCCATACATCGACACGAATCAGAGTATTGTAAAGTTAAATTTAAAAATAAATAAATTTATAAAAAAAAATAAAATTAAATTAAAAAAAATAAAATAAAATNCAGATTTTAGAATTGTTTTTCCTATTTCTGTGGGGAAAAAAAAAAACCATCATAATTTTGCTAGGGATTGCACTGAATGTATAGATCATTTTATATCCCACTTTTCTTTGAATGAACAGTAGGATTGGATAAAGCTAGTCAAGAAATGGCTTTGGGCAACTTCTCCCAAAGTAGTTTCACTGCTATCCACATTTGTTCTAGGGAAGAAAATGCCAGAATCCTGAGATTATCTCATCTGCTTAAAATTCTTCTGGGTTAGAATGTGAGAGAAGTGAAATTTGGCCAGTTGTACCAAGTCCTTCTTTGTCCACAGCAACAATAATAATAATAAACAATTGTTTTATTGAGTAGATACTTTGTGATAGGGACTGTGATGATATTTACCTGGATTATCTTTTACCCTCCCACATTATTGTCAAGGACGTGCTATTTTTACCCCATATGGTCAAAGAAAATCAAGTCTTTTTTTTTTTAATTGAAGGATAATTGCCTTACAGTATTGTGTTGGTTTCTGCCAAAGAAGATCAAGTCTTAAAGGGAGGTTAAATATTTTACACATGTTAACATAGCAGCTACATGTTGAGGCTAATATTTGAATATTTGCTGCATCCAGAGGTGACATGCTTAATCCCCCCACAGCACCACTTTTCAATAGAACCTCCTCCTCTTCCATATTTTGAATTCCAAGTCTCGTGCTCTGCTTGGTTTATCTGCAGAAGTGGAACAGAAAGAGCTAGAATGGGCTGTTAACTTCTGACATTGCCTTAGCAGCCATGTGGGATCAATATGTCCTGCAGGAGGGTATCTCTCAATCTATAGATCTCAGAGGGGAGGACCTAGTCCACTAGTAGATATGGACACAAAAGACTTTGAGAAGAGGGGAGGGTAGCCCATCCCAGATCTCATCATCGCACATCAGTTTCTACACATGAGAGAGAAATTAACAGCCAGCTCATCTCACTAAGGGGTGGGTAGAGATTGGAGGAAACTCACAGGTTGCACAATGGTAAAGAATCTGTCTGCTAGTGCAGGAGATGCAAGGAATGCAGGTTTAATCCCTGGGTCAGAAAGATCCCCTGGAGTAGGAAATGGCAACACACTCCAGTATTCTTGCCTGGAAAATTCCATGGAGAGAGGAGCCTGATAGGCTACAAACCACAAGGTCACAATGAGCCAGAAACAACTGAGCAACTGAGCACACTCACACAGAGTTGGAGACTGAAAAAGCATGCTTGTTATATTATCCTTCTCAACTTTCCCTGGGTCTGGATCAGCTTTCCCTAAATCGTTTTTAATTAGTCCTAGAAAACAGTCAATAATACAACACTATAAATCAAGGCTACTCCAATAAAAAATTAATATAAAGAGTACCTATAAATTGTTTAAAAAAAAAAGGGAGATTGAGTTCTTTCATGAGATTTAAAAATCAAGATGTTTTATGTTAACATGCAATCTGTATGATATTAAATCCTTTCCAAGAAATAGCAGGTAATGATTTTACTTTTGTTTTGGAGTTCTTGCTCCCAGATCCATGCCCTGAATATAAGATATTACCAGAGAACCTTTTCTGAAGGATCTTAGTTCTCACTTGCTTAAAAGTTTTCCATGTTTTCTGATTTTAGTTTAAAAACTCTTTGCCAAGGCTCACAGAGCCTTCCTCATACCAGTCCTGTACACAGCTCCACTCTGTGTATCATGTTAAACTACTTGCAAATTCTAAAATATACCTTACTCTCACACTTTTTGGGCCTGGCTTCTGCCCCTAAAATTGTCCCTCAGTTGTTTAGCTGGCCAGTTCCATTCATCTCATCCTGAAATGTCAATTTGTATCTCCTTAGTTCAGTTCAGTGGCTGAGTCATGTCCAACTCTTTGGGACCCCCTGAATCACAGCACGCCAGGCCTCCCTGTCCATCTCCAACTCCCGGAGTTCACCCAAACTCACATCCATTGAGTCAGTGATGCCATCCAGCCATCTCATCCTCTGTCATCCCCTTCTCCTCCTGCCCCCAATCCCTCCCAGCATCAGGGTCTTTTCCATTGAGTCAATGCTTCGCATAAGATGGCCAAAGTATTGGAATTTAAGCTCCAGCATCAGTCCTTCCAATGAACATCCAGGACTGATCTCCTTTAGGATGGACTGATTGGATNCTTCCAGATGTTCAAGCTGCATTTAGGAAAGGCAGAGGAACCAGAGATCAAATTGCCAACATATTTTGGATCATCAAGAAAACAAGAGAGTTCCAGAAAATATCTACATCTGCTTTATTGACTGTGCCAGAGCCTTTGACTGTGTGCGTCATAACAAACTGTGGAAAATTATTCAAGAGATAGGAATACCAGACCACCTGACCTGTCTCTTTAGAAATATGTATGTAGGCCAAGAAGCAACAGTTAGAACTGGACATGAAACAACAGACTGGTTCCAAATTGGGAAAAGAGTACATCAAGGCTATATATTGTCACCCTGCTTATTTAACTTATTTGTAGAGTATATCATGAGAAACTCTAGGCTGGAGGAAACACAAGCTAGAATCAAGATCGCTGAGAGAAATATCAATAACCTCAGATATGCAGATGACACCACCCTTATGGCAGAAAGTGAAGAAGAACTAAAGAGCCTCTTGACGAAAGTGAAAAAGAAGAGTGAAAAAGTTGGCTTAAAGCTCAACATTCAGAAAATGAAGATCATGGCATCCAGTCCCATCACTTCATGGCAAATAAATGGGGAAACAATGGAAACAAAATCACTGCAGATGGTTACTGCAGCCATGCAATTAAAAGATGTTTATTCCTTGGAAGGAAAGTTATGACCAGCCTAGACAGCATATTAAAGAGCAGACACATTGCTTTGCCAACAAAGGTCCTTCTAATCAAGGCTATGGTTTTTCAAGTAGTCATGTATGGATGTGAGAGTTGAACTATAAAGAAAGCTGTGCACTGAAGAATTAATGCTTTTCAACTGTGTTGTTGGAGAAGATTCTTGAGAGTCCCTTGGACTGTAAAGAGATCCAACCAATCCATCCTAAAGGAGATCAGTCCTAAGTGTTCATTGGAAGGACTGATGTTGAAGCTGAAACTCCAATACTTTGACCACCTTATGTGAAGAGCTGACTCATTGGAAAAGACTCTAATGTTGGGAAATATTGAAGGCAGGAGGAGAAGTGTACAATAGAGGATGAGATAGTTGGATGGCATCACCAAATCAATGGACATGATTTGGGTAAACTCCAGGAGTTGGTGATGGACAGGGAGGCCTGGCATGCTGTGGCCCATGGGGTCACAAAGAGTCAGACACAATGGAGTGACTGAACTTAACTGAATATTCCCGTGTGTGTGTGTGTGTGTGTGTGTGTGTGTATCTCACAGCTTCTTTATCCATTCATCGGTCAGTGGACATCTAGGTAGCTTCCATAACTTAGCTTTTGTAAACAGTGTTTCAATGAACACTGGGGCACATGTGTTTTTTGAATTGTGATTTTCTTAGAGTATATGCCCAGAAGTAGGATTGTTGGGTCACATGGTAGTTTGTTAAGCAATCTCCAGGAGGCAGTCCTAAGATGGCGGAGGAATAGGACCACTTTCTCCCCCACAAATTCATCGAAAGAACATTTGACGCTGAGCAAATTCTACAAAACAATTTCTGAATGCTGGCAGAGGACATTGGGCACTCAGAAAGGCAGCCCATTGTCTTCAAAAAGAGGTAGGACAAAATATAAAAGATAAAAAGAAAGACAAAAGAAGTAGGGATGGAAATCCATCCCAGGAAGGGAGTCTTAAAAGAGAAGTTTCCAAACACCAGGAAACACTCTCACCAGCAGGTCTGTGGGGAGTTTTGGAATCTCAGAGGGCAACATAACCAGGAGGATGGATGGACAAATAAATAAATAAAACCCACAGATTACATGCCTAACGGCAACTGCCAGCACTTGCAGCCGCCACCAGCAAGCAGGGGCTGAAAAGGGAGGTGTGGGCTGCATTGCTTAGTAAGGTAAGGACCAGGCCCAAATGCCCTGAGGGCAATCTGAAGGAACTAATGTGAGATAGCAACCCAAACTGTGGGATAGCCAGAGGGGGGTGAGGGAGAGAGAGAGAACTATCCCACAAAAAGCCCTAACCTAAGGCACTGCCAGGCCCTGCTCACAGAACAAAGGACTGAGTGAATACCAGAGGAGAGCTAGCAGGCTGCAGACTGGCCCATCCCCCACTGAAGACAGGCAGGCAGGGGGCAGCCAGAGCCAGAAAGGGACAATCTCAGCCCCAGAGAGGTATCCTCTACCCAACTGCAAGCAGGCTCCATTGCTAACCAAGACTTCTTGGGATTCTGGATGGTTGACATCCTCCAGGAGGGTTGCAGCCAGAGATCAGCTCCCCAGAAGAGACACATGGCACACCTGAGACAGAACTCTCGCTGCGCACCCAGAAAACCAAGCAGCTAGGACGGGGGAGGCAATAAGGCGCACTCCCAACCTGGGGAAGACTGCGCTCGCCAAGCACCTGGTCACCTGAGCTGCTCTGACCTGGGAAGGGCACAAAATGCAGGCCCAGCTTTTGTGGAAAGACTCTGATGCTGGAAGGGATGGGGGGCAGGACAGAAAGGGGACGACAGAGGATGAGATGGCTGGATGGCATCACGGACTCAATGGACATGAGTTTGAGTGAACTCTGGGAGATGGTGATGGATATGGAGGCCTTGCGTGCTGCGATTTGTGGGGTCACAAAGAGTCAGACACAACTGAGTGACTGAACTGAACCTCTACTCTGGATTTTTAATCTTTGCTTTTTGGTATTTGTTATTAAATTTTGTACATTTAAGAACCCAATCTTCAATACCCATTTTTACTTGGGAGTGGTTACTGGCTTGATTGCTCTCTCCCCACTTTTGACTCTCCTTTTTCTCCATCAGGTCACCTCTATCTCCTCCCTCCCCTTTCTCTTCTCTACCCAGTTCTGTGAATCTCTTTTTGTGTTCCAGACTGGGGAGAACACTTAGGGAAGTGATTACTGGCTGGATCTGTCTCTTTCCTTTTGATTCCCCCTTTTCTCCTTCTGGTCACCTCTGTCTCCTTCCTCCTTCTTCTCTTCTCTGTGTAATTCTGTGAACATCTCTGAGGGGTCCAACTGTGGAGAGCACATAATGAAGTGATTACTGGCTAGCTTGCGCTCTCCTCTTTTGATTCCCCCTCTTCTCCTCCTGGTCACCTCTGTCTCCCTCCTCCCTCTTCTCTTCTCTATGTAACTCTGTGAACCTTTCTGGGTGTCCCTCACTTGGAGAAACTTTTTATCATTAACCTAGATGTTTTATCATCAGTGCTGTATAGATGGAGAAGTCTTGAGGCTACTGTAAGAATAAGGCTGAAAACTAGAGGCAGAAGGTTTAAGTCCAAAACCTGAGAATACCAGAGAATTCCTGGCTCCAGGGAACATTAATCAATAAGAGTTCATCCAAAAGCCTCCATACCTACACGGAAACCAAGCACCACCTAAGAGCCAACAAGTTCCAGAGCAAGACATACCACACAAATTCTCCAGCAATGCAGGAACATAGCCCTCAGCATCAATATACAGGCTACCCAAAGTCACACCAAACCCATAGACATCTCAGAACTCACTACTGGACACTTCATTGCACTCCAGAGAGAAGAAATACAACTCCACCCGCCAAAACACCGACACAAGCTTCCCTAACCAGGAAACCTTGACAAGCCACTCATTCAACCCCATCCACAGTGAGGAACCTCCACAATAAAGAGGAACCACAAACTACCAGAAAATGGAAAGGTCACCCCAAATACAGCAATCTAAACCAGATGAAAAAGCAGAGAAATACTCAGCAGATAAAGAAACAGGATAAATGCCCACCAAACCAGACAAAAGAGTAGGATATAGGGAGTCTACCTGAAAAAAATTTCAGAAAAATGAGAGTAAAAATGATCCAAAATCTTGAAAACAAAATGGAGTTACAGATAAATAGCCTGGAGACAAGGATTGAGAAGATGCAAGAAAGGTTTAACAAGGACCTAGAAGACATAAAAAAGAGTCAATATATAATGAATAATGCAATAAATGAGATCAAAAACACTCTGAAGGGAACCAACAGTAGAATAATGGAGGCAGAAGATAGGATAAATGAGGTAGAAGATAGAATGGTAGAAATAAATGAAGCAGAGAGAAAAAAAGAAAAAATAATTAAAAGAAATGAGGACAACCTCTGAGACATCTGGGACAAGGTTAAACGCCCCAACATTCAAATTGTAGGAGTCCCAGAAAAAGAAGACAAAAATAAAGACCATGAAAAAATACTTGAGGAGATAAAAGTTGAAAACTTCCCTAAAATGGGGAAGGAAATAGTTATCCAAGTCCAAGAAAACCAGAGAGTTCCAAACAGGATAAACACAAGGCAAAACACCCCAAGACACATATTAATCAAATTAACAAAGATCAAACACAAAGAACAAATATTAAAAGCAGCAAATAAAAAACAATTAATAATATACAAGGGGATTCTCATAAGGATAACAGCTGATCTTTCAATAGAAACTCTTCATGCCAGGAGTGAATGGCAGGACATACTTAAAGTGATGAAAGAAAATAACCTACAGGCCAGATTACTGTACCCAGCAAGGATCTCATTCAACTATGAAGGAGAAATCAAAAGCTTTACAGACAAGCAAAAGCTGAGAGAATTCAGCACCACTAAACCAGCTATCCAACAAATGCTAAAGGATCTTCTCTAGACAGGAAACACAGAAAGGGTGTATAAACTCGAACCATAAGCAACAAAATAAATGGAAATCGGATCATACCTATCAATAATTACCTTAAATGTAAATGAATGTCCCAACCAAAAGACAAAGACTGGCTGAATGAATACAAAAACAAGAGCCCTATATATGTTGTATACAGAAGACCCATCTCAAAACAAAGGACACATACAGACTGAAAGTGAAGGGCTGGAAAAAGACATCCCACACAAATAGAGACCAAAAGAAAGCAGGAGTAGCAATACTCATATCAGATAAAATAGACTTTAAAATAAAGGCTGTGAAAAGAGACAAAGAAGGCCACTACATAATGATCAAAGGATCAATCCAAGAAGAAGATATAACAATTATAAATATATATGCACCCATAGGAGCACCACAATATGTAAGACAAATGTTAACAAGTATGAAAGGAGAAATTAACAATAACACAATAATAGTGGGAGACTTTAATACCCCACTCACACCTATGGATAGATAAACTAAACAGAAAATTAACAAGGAAACAAAAACTTTATGTGACACAATGGACCAGTTAGACCTAACTGATATCTATAGGACATTTCACCCCAAAACAATGAATTTCAGCTTTTTCTCAAGGGCACACGGAACCTTCTCCAGAATAGATCAAATCCTGGACCATAAGTCTAGCCTTGGTAAATTCAAAAAAATTGAAATCATTCCAAGCATCTTTTCTGACCACAATGCAGTAAAATTAGATGTCAATTACAGGAGAAAAACTACTAAAAATTCCAAAATATGGAGCTGAACAACATGCTGCTGAATACCAACAAATCACAGAAGAAATCAAAATATGCATAGAAACAAATGAAAATAAAAACACAAAAACCCAAAATCTATGGAGCATTGTAAAAGCAGTGCTAAGGGGAAGGTTCATAGCAATACAGGCTTATCTCAAAAAACAAGATTAAAGTCAAATAACCTAACTCTACACCTAAAGCAACTAGAAAAGGAAAAAATGAAGAACCCCAGGGTTAGCAGAAGGAAAGAAATCTTAAAAATTAGGGCAGAAATAAATGCAAAAGAAACAAAAGAGACCATAGCAAAAATCAACAAAGCCAAAAGCTGATTCTTTGAGAAAATAAATAAAATTGACAAACCATTAGCCGGAGTCACCAAGAAACANAAGAGGCTTTTTAGCTCCTCTTCACTTTCTACCATAAGGGTGGTGTCATCTGCATATCTGAGGTTATTGATATTTCTCCTGGCAATCTTGATTCCAGCTTGTGTTTCTTCCAGTCCAGCATTTCTCATGATGTACTCTGCATATAAGTTAAATAAGCAGAGTGACAATATACAGCCTTGACTTACTCCTTTTCCTATTTGGAACCAGTCTGTTGTTCCATGTCCAGTTCTAACTGTTGCTTCCTAATCTGCGTACAGATTTCTCAAGAGGCAGGTCAGGTGGTCTGGTATTCCCATCTCTTTCAGATTTTTCCACAGTTTATTGTGATCCACACTGTCAAAGGCTTTGGCATAGTCAATAAAGCAGAAATAGATGTTTTTCTGAAATGCTCTTGCTTTTTCCATGATCCAGCATATGTTGGCAATTTGATCTCTGGTTCCTCTGAATATTACTCAGCCATTAAAAAGAATACATTTGAAGGAGTTCTAATGAGGTGGATGAAACTGGAGCCTATTATACAGTTGAAGTAAGCCAGAAAGAAAAGCACCAATACAGTATACTAACGCATATATATGGAATTTAGAAAGATGCTAACAATAACCCTATATGTGAGACAGCGAAAGAGGCACAGCTATATAGAACAGCTTTGGACTCTGTGGGAGAAGGTGAGGGTGGGATGATTTGAGGGAATAGAATTGAAACATGTATACTGTCATATGTGAAACAGATCTCCAATCCATGTTTGATGCATGAGAGAGGGTGATTAGGGCTGCTGCACTGGGATGACCCAGAGGGATGGGGTGGGAAGAGAGGTGGGAAGGGGGTTCAGGATGGGGAACACATGTATACCCATGGCTGATTCATGCAATGTATGGCAAAACCACTACAATATTGTAAAGTGATTAGCCTCCAATTAAAATAATTTTTTTTTAAAAAAAGGAATCTCCATGCTATTCTCCATAATGACTATACCAGTTTATATTTCCACCAACAGTGCAGTAGCGTTCCATTTTCTCCACATCCTCTCCACCATTTACTGTTTGCAGGTTGTTTATTGGGTTGTTTTTTGGTGTGTTTTTTTTTTTTATGATGGCTATGCTAATTGGTGTGAGGTGAGACTTCACTGTTATTTTGATTTGCATTTCTCTAATAATGAACAATGTTGAGCATATTTTCCTGTGTTTATTAGCCATCTCCCTGTGTTTCTTTACATGGTCTTCCCTCTGTGCATATCTGTCTCTGTGCCCAAGTTTCCCTTTTTTTAAGGACATTGGTCATATCGGATTTGGACCCATCTTAATGATCTCATTTTAACCTCATTTTAACTTGGGTCCAGCCCATCCCAGGCAAACTGCATGACAGAAGCAGGTTTGGATCTGTGTCTGGCAGAACTTTTCCCAAAGGTTCCTAATAAAATATCTGGGCACTCATTCTGACTTCTATTTGAATTCACATCTAGGCCCTCCATTTCCCAATAGCCAAAGCGATTCTATTAATACAAATGAGCCAGCCCCAATGGACCTGAGATGTCCAAACTGCAGTTCCTCTACAACTCGTATGATGAAGTATCACTCCTGGCTGGCACTGTGGCATTGGGAGACAATGTGGCTCCCATTAATGCTTCTGCATTTATTTGGAACATTTGTTTCAAAGAGATAAATATTAAAGCCTAAAGCAGCAGCTCATTTTGAATCACCTGCTGAAATCTAAAATAATCCTGATTGCTTGTCCTCACTCCTATGGTTGTAACCAAATTAGGTTTCTGTGCACCCAGAGCACCACCATTTTAAAAGCTTCCCATGCATTACTAGTGTGTGTGCAGCTAAAGGTGAGAATAGATCATATATCTCAGTGCTCCTCAAACACTAACTGATGTAGGAATTATTAAAATGCAGATTCGGATTCCACAGGTCTGTGGTGTGGCTTGAGATTCTGTGTTTCTAACAGGCTCCCATGGGATGGTAATGCTGTTGATCCACTGACCACACTTTGAGCAGTCAGGATCTAAGGAGCTGATTCTCAAATGGGGCTGCACAGTGGAGTAACCAGCAGAGCTTTAAAAAAAAATACTGACTCCTGGGTTTTACCTCCAGTGTGCTTCTGATTGAATTGGTCAGGAGGGCTGACAGCATCAGGGCTTTAAAAGCTCTGCATGTGATTCTGAAGTGCAGCCCACGTTGACAACCACTGCTATTGAGAAAAGGCAGAAACAGTCCCAGCTGTTTTTGCAAATCTAATAGTGTAAGCAAGTGGGCCGTACTGGGCATCATCTTCCATGGAAGCTACTGAGTTTTACTTTGGGGTTTGTGCAGCATCAAAACAAAGGCTGAATGAGGAACAGGTGTATGTGCATGGCAGATTTTTAAGCACAGGTGATAGGGGATCAACAGGCAGAAGTGAGAAAGCAGACAAGACCAGTTCTGAGGGATAATGTTCAAAGAGGTTAATTAAATCTCTTTTCATATTTGTCAGGCAAGGTCTTTTTTAGTTCAGCCTGAGAGCTGAAACAAGCATTTGTAACCACAGTCAGAGTTGTTGGAGCAGACCCTGATCCAGAGTGAGAAAAGCCTAATACTCTCTCCCCTCCAACCACCACCAGCACCACCAGGATGGCATGACCATATATCCAGTAATTAGTTTCCGCCAGTTGTCCCAGAATCTGCTGTGGTTTTACATTTTAGCACTCTCTATATGTCTGGTTTTAAACAAGAAAATGTCACTCTAGATAATGGTAACCTTTGTGTTAAACTGTGTCCCCCAGAATTCATCTGTTGAAGCCTTTACCTCCACTCCCCACCCCCTAGTGCCTCAAAATGTGACTATTTAGAGATAGGGCCTTTACAAAGGTGATTAAGTTACAAATGAGTCTTTTAGAGTGGCCTTATCCAAGGGGACATTTGGGCACACTAAGAAATATAAGAAATGTACGAGCACAGAAGAAAGACATATGAAAACACATTTTAAGGCTCCACTTGAGTCATATAGCTCATTTGTCAAAGCAGTCCACAAAGTCAAGCTCAGAGTCAAGGATGGGCATATATACTCCACCTACTGCAAAGGCATGGTAATGGCATGAATGTACAGTTCTATTTAAAGTGGAGTGAAGAATTAGATTAATTTTTTAATCTACCACACTATGTTCAAACAGTGTACTTTTAGCATTCAAGTGACCATGGGATTGGTCTTAGTAAATGAATTTCAGACTAGGGTCTCTTGCCATCAATCATATCTAGAATACTTGTCTCTGACAACTTTCTGTAAAGCAGTCACTTCTCATTGCTGAGCCTCAGTTTAAAAAAATATAGAAGTCCATTAACTAGATTGGCAATTACAACACAGCATCTACTTGTTTGTTTTTTTTAATTAGCTGTGAAAAGAAAAGAGGAGAAAAGGAAAGATATAAGCATCTGAATGCAGAGTTCCAAAGAATAGCAAGAAGAGATAAGAAAGCCTTCTTCAGAGATCAATGCAAAGAAATAGAGGAAAACAATAGAATGGGAAAGACTAGAGATCTGTTCAAGAAAATTAGAGATACCAAGGGAATATTTCATGCAAAGATGGGCTCGATAAAGGACAGAAATGGTCTGGACCTAACAGAAGCAGAAGATATTAAGAAGAGGTGGCAAGAATACACAGAAGAACTGTACAAAAAAGATCTTCACAACCCAGATGATCATGGTGATGTGATCACTAACCTAGAGCCAGACATCTTGGAATGTGAAGTCAAGTGTGCCTTAGAAAGCATCACTACGAACAAAGCTAGTGGAGGTGATGGAATTCCAGTTGAGCTGTTTCAAATCCTGA
>SJYV01051819.1:653574-673076 GCA_006410875.1 Neotragus pygmaeus
GGGTGGGGGTGTTGGGGGAGTGTGGGTGACGCAGTCAAAGAAACTGTCAAGCAAACAAATGCAGGTGCTGACAGTCAGAAGTTTTCCAGTGTGAACCAAAGAGGTAAGGGGAGGGGGGTGTAGGCAGGCATATCTAGGGTCTGCTGTACCCCCTCTTCTGTATCCCCAGTATATGCCCATGGAGCCTCTGCTCAAACTTTGCCAGTGGCAGGGAGCTCATTGCCTGATATGGTAGCACACTGCACAGTCAGGCAGGTCTACTCATCACAAAGTTATTTCTTAGGTTAAGCTAAAATTTTCTTCAAGAAAATTAGAGATACCAAGGGGATATTTCATGCAAAGATGGGCTCGATAAAGGACAGAAATGGTATGGACCTAACAGAAGCAGAAGATATTAAGAAGAGGTGGCAAGAATACACGGAAGAACTGTACAAAAGAGATCTTCACGACCCAGATAATCATGATGATGTGATCACGAATCTAGAGCCAGACATCTTGGAATGTGAAGTCAAGTGGGCCTTAGAAAGCATCACTATGAACAAAGCGAGTGGGTGATGGAATTCCAGTGGAGCTATTTCAAATTCTGAAAGATGATGCTGTGAAAGTGCTGCACTCAATATGCCAGCAAACTTGGAAAACTCAGCAGTGGCTACAAGACTGGAAAAGGTCAGTTTTCATTCCAATCCCAAAGAAAGGCAATGCAAAAGAATGCTCAAACTACCACACAATTGCACTCATCTCACACGCTAGTAAAGTAATGCTCAAAATTCTCCAAGCCAGGCTTCAGCAATACGTGAANAGATAGTGAGCTTAGGATGGGGATAAATACCATTTTAAAACTATTTTCAAATAACATATAGGTTGGCAAGAGAAATGCTGACCTAAACTAAAAATGTTTTATTTCTATCTTATTGAGAAAATTTTAAAGTGAACTCAAGAACAGACTGAATTATGAACACATATAATCCATCATCCAGTATTAACTGCTGTTAACATTTTGTAACATTTATTTCTATGTTTTCACTAAATGCTTATATTACATGCTGCTACTGCTAAGTCGCTTCAGTCGTGTCCGACTCTGTGTGACCCCATAGACGGCAGCCCACCAGGGTCTCCCACCCCTGGGATTTTCCAGGCAAGAACACTGGAGTGGGTTGCCATTTCCTTCTCCAATGATGAAAGTGAAACGTGAAAATGAAGCCACTCAGTCGTGTCCGATTCTTAGCGACCCAATGGACTGCAGCCTACCAGGCTCCTCCATCCATGCTAAAATTTATTTTATTTCCTGTCATTTTTTTCTATTATTATGCCCACAATCAACACTACCACAATAATCAAAAAGGTAATAAACATGGATGAGAGAGATTTAATTCATAAGGAGAATGTTTTCAGTTTTTTTGCTTTTTTTTTGAAAGAGATATTGATATTCAGAAGTTCCAGTCCACCTACCAGGAAGGATAGGTTGTGACTTCCTCTAATTTTAAATGAAAAGGGCAGAGCTTCCTTAAGATTATTTGCAGGTAACAGTTTGATTTGTGTTTTCTTTTTCTACCTATGGAAATCCAAAGCTAAAATGACATACTTGCCAGATACTTCAGGAACAGACTCTCTAATGGTTTTGGATCAGCCTTCACTCACAGACAGTGTCCATGCAAAGAATCTCAAAGTTTATCTATGAAGCACATGAAAAAATAAATTTGGTGGAGGTTACTACCTTTCTAATTTGTCGTATAAACCCTCAAAAGGAGCAAATAGGCTTCAGCAAAGGAGGAACTGGAAGTGAAATGTTGAATTCCTAGCTTCTGAGGATGGTATAAGTGATTTGCAGAAAAGAATGCCTTCACCTAACTAAAGAAAACCTCAGGGGAGAGCCCAGAGGTGGTATGAAGCCCCATTCAACACATTTTCCTATGAACTGGCCGGAGCCATGATTATCATTATGAAAAAAAGAGAACTAGAAGCTTAGATTAGAAAAGGTAGAAGAAAAAAGAATATTATAATTCCACTACTTACTGAGAAAGTCCCTCAGTTAATATTTAAACAACTTTAGACTTGATACCACATGGCACTGGACATAATAATTATCATGGTGGGGCAATATTTTACAAAGAATACATTACTGTAGGTATTTTTATTACTGAGAGTTCTGAGAAAAGCCATGAGTCATGTTTATTCAATGTGCAAGTAGAAAATCTAAATTATCAAGAAGATTATTGTCATATAGGAGAATGCTACTCATTATTAACAATGATTAAAAAAAAAACCAATCATAGGAATGATTGCTACCAGTAACTGAAAAAGAATATGAAATAAGACTGAATTTTCACTGATTTCAATTTGTATTTGTATGTGTACATCAACATGTGAGTTTATATGAAACAAAGTGTCTGTTTAACACTAATATATTTCTAGAATTATGGATAACATTGTCATCATAATTTTAGTTTTCTATATTTTCCAGTTCTCTATAACATGACATAGATTTTTATAATCAGGGAAAATAATAATAGCCTACTTTCTAAAATAAGTTACATAAGTGTAGCTTAAAAAATGGCTCCAAAATGCAGGAAAATATGAGATCTTAACACGTACAAAGTGAATTTTATGATTAAATTAAACAAAAAAAGAAGGAAGATTTCACTTATTAAAAGCCTGAATTCTGTCCTCACAAATTCCCGCAGTACCTCATAATTTGACTGTCATTTGCAGACAGGGCTTTTTTTCTGTGTTAGAGCAAAAGCTATTTTTAAATTGAAGTATAGTTGATTTATAATGTGTTAGTTTCAGGCATACAGTAAAGCAATGATATCTCTCTCTTTTTCAGATTCTTTCCCCATATAAGTTATTACCAAATATGGAGTATAGTCCCCTGTGCGATACAGTAGGTCTTTGTTGGTTATCTATTACATATATAGTATAGTATGTATATATATTAATCCCTAAACTTCTATTTATCCCTGAGATAGGACTTTTAAAGAGGTATTTCAGGTTGATTGATGTCAAGTGAGTGATCCGATATGATCAGTTGCTTTTTAAGAAGAGGAGATAAAAACATAGATAGGGAGGAAAGAAATGAAGAGAGAAGGAGAGGGTGGCCTTCTGCAAGCCAAGGAGAGAGGCCTCAGAAGAAATGAGCTCTCCCAACATTTTGATCTCCAAGTCATAGCCTCCAGAACTGTGGGGAAATTAATTTTGTCTGTTTAGTCCACCATTAAAGTACATTAAAATACTACAGTACTTTAGTATGGCAATGCTAACAAACTAATACAGTATGACAGATTACTACAAGCATCAGTTATGAATAACTTTGAGAAAAGAACTCAGCATCAAATACCATGAAGCAAAACCTTCAGAAAATGTAAGAATAACAGGTATTGGTTTACTTCTTTACTGAAGAAATATCAAATAAACACCAAATTATAATCAACGATATAAAATACATAAGTAGCATGATTAATATAGCAAATCAACCTGATATTAGAAATGTTTTCATTTCCAGTCTACACTGATTCTAATTATATATCATATTAATTTATATTGTATAATATAATAAGAAATATAATTATATTTACCATATATAATTATATTCAAAACAGAGAAGGATAAAGTTGGTGACAATTTTGTTGCAAATGAAGGAGACAAATGAGGCAACAATTAAAGTGGAACCTGAATCAAGAGAGGTTGGTTATTTATACAATTATTTTAAGCAACAGAAATATGAAAATAATCCAATAGAGAGGGAACAACTAGTGACATACTAGAAAAAGAAAAGATTCTAGATCATGTAGACATGTAGACAAGAGAAAATGTTATCTATTCACAAATGAGTAATTAATACTTGCTAGGAGTGCAGCGAACTCATCTAGAATAATAGGAAAGAAGGCAGAGCACAGGGGTAGATATGGCTATTAAAGGTGGGAGACTCTCCTCTCATTATTTTTGCTCTCTCGGTGAAACAGTAACAAAGTCATAAGCTGAGTGTGAAAGACACAATTTTGGAAATTCATCAAGGAATAAATAGTCATCTTGAGGACTGAGAAAGTGATTGGACTAAGGCAAAATATATGCCAAGTACAGTTAATGGAAAACTGAGACTAATGAGTATGATTGTATGTTTCTCTCCAGCCATGTTGGAGATGCTCAGCTGTACGCACAGAAAAAGTGAAGATTTGGATTTACCTGGGTCTTTGTGCAACTTGTTAGTTTTATTTTCTTACTAGGTGGTATTCTATCATTTGCATTCAAAAGGAGGTTAAATATGCTTAAAATGTATCTAATACCTTCCTAATGCAAAATATAAGTATCAAAGCCTATCCATGAATAGAGAAACTGGAGAAATGGAAGATAGTAATGGGAGGAAAGTCAACCAATAAATAAGTCACAGTTATTTAATATTTTCTGTAAGTATATATTACCTATTCAATTTATAGCATTATATTGCAACCATATTTATAAATATTTTTCTTGTAAAATGATGGGGCTGGTTGAAATAAATTTTAGCTATAAAACAAAATTTTAATGAAAAGCACATGAGTTAAAGGATATAATAAGTTCTGTTTGGAAAATAATTAAAAATGGCCTAGCAGTAAAGAACCCACCAGCCATAAAAGAATGAAATTATATCATTTGCAGCAACATGGAGGGACTTGGATGGCATTATGCTAAATGAAATAAGTCAGACAGAGAAAGACAAATACTGTATGATGTCACATATATGAGGAATCTAAATCACAATAAGCTAGTGAATAAAACAAAAAAGAAGCAGATTTATAGATCTAGAGTACAAAGTAGTAGTTATCAGTTGGGAGGGTGTGGAGGGCAATACAGAGGAGGGAGCATGGGAGGGACAAACCGCTGGGTGTATTGTACAACACAGGGTCATACTGCCAATATTTTATAAGAATTAGAAATGGAAAGCAACTTTTAAAAATTGTATAAAATTTTCAAAATATTGAAAAACTCCATGCAAATTGAAAAGGTTGAATATGTCATTACATTCTAAATACCATATTTTGCATACAGTTAATTGTAGATTTACTTTAAATCCTCGTGATTTTTTTTTCATAATGTGATAAATCAGAATTTAGTACATTTAGAGCTTACCTGATCTGTAGGTACACAAATATTGCACAATGCTGAATATATTATTGGTATTTGTTATATATTTGCTTAATAAATCTGTTTATTTCTTCACAGGTGTGAATTACATCTTTTTTTGCTTTTAGTTGCCGTTACTTTAAACCATTCAACCTTACTATAGCTAATGTTTTACTCTTGAACCAAGCAGAATAACCCCTAAAAAGATAAAAGAACTGTTGATATTATTTTCTCCCCTTGTATGTTTGTCATGTCAACATTTGGGAGTCTGTTTAAATTATACTGACAGTACCTCAATGAACAAGTACCAAGTAACATTATAGCTTAATGTCCCAAACAATGTTACATTGTATGTTGAGTTCCAACTCAAGGAGGAGAAAGGGCCACTTTGTATTGATTGGATGAGTCTAAGAGAGACATCAACTGGCTACATTTGAATGGAAAATGTTTTAAGAATTGGCAGTTTTATTTTTTAATGTACAATCAGTGGAAAGAGAAAAAAACTGTGCCAAATATCTGAGAACATTTCCAGAGGTTAGCTCCTTCAAATAATGTTCACAGTAAGATGACAAGTTCACAAAAAGACAAATAGCCATAGAAATATGCTTGAGCGGTGCTCATTGATAACATACTTTTGAATAATAATAAATGGATAGCCAAGTTAAGTAAAATATGACTATAAAATAATGGTAAATAAATGATTCCTAGGTCGTGTAGTTAGTAAAGAATCCTCCTGTTAATGCAGGAGAAGCAAGAATCACGGGTTTGATCTCTGGGTCAAGAAGATTCCTGGAGTAGGAAATGGCAACTCATCCAGTACCCTTGCATGGAAAATCCCATGGAAGAGGAGCCTGTTGGGCTGCAGTCCATGGGTTCTCAAAGAGTTGGACTTGACTGAGTGACTGAGAACACACTTACATACCTGGACAAAATTGTTTATTACATGTCAAAAGAGAAAAAAGTACTAAAAACATTTTATTAAATGTTATTTTTAGATGTAAAATGTAAAAACTGTTACATCTTTATAGACTCTGTGTTTTAAGATCTTTCCTTTTTTTTTTTGATGTTCAACTGTATGAATAAGTAATATCAAAAATGATAGTAATGATAACTAAACTTTTTATTTTTTTTTGGCTACAGGCATCATTTCTGAAGATACTGAGAAGTGCATACAACTTAATTATATTTGTGTGCTACACACTGTTGGCTTATAGCTCAACATTCAGAAAACGAAGATCATGGCATCCGGTCCCATCACTTCATGGGAAATAGATGGGCAAACAGTGGAAACAGTGTCAGACTTTATATTTTGGGGCTCCAAAATCACTGCAGATGGTGACTGCAGCCATGAAATTAGAAGACGCTTAGTCCTTGGAAGAAAAGTTATGACCAACCTAGATAGCATATTCAAAAGCAAAGACATTACTTTGCCGACTAAGGTCCGTCTAGTCAAGGCTATGGTTTTTCCTGTAGTCATGTATGGATGTGAGAGTTGGACTGTGAAGAAGGCTGAGCACCGAAGAATTGATGCTTTTGAACTGTGGTGTTGGAGAAGACTCTTGAGAGTCCCTTGGACTGCAAGGAGATCTAACCATTCCATTCTGAAGGAGATCAGCAGTCCATGGTACAGATGTACCATATTCCGTTTAGNTGCTTTTGAACTGTGGTGTTGGAGAAGACTCTTGAGAGTCCCTTGGACTGCAAGGAGATCCAACCAGTCCATTCTGAAGGAGATCAGCCCTGGGATTTCTTTGGAAGGAATGATGCTAAAGCTGAGACTCCAGTACCTTGGCCACCTCATGCGAAGAGTTGACTCATTGGAAAAGACTCTGCTGCTGGGAGGGATTGGGGGCAGGAGGAGAAGGGGATGACAGAGGATGAGATGGCTGGATGGCATCACGGACTCGATGGACGTGAGTCTGAGTGAACTCCAGGAAATGGTGATGGACAGGGAGTCCTGGCGTGCTGCGATTCATGGGGTCGGAAAGAGTCAGACACGACTGAGTGACTGAACTGAACTGAACTGTACATATTTAAAAGGATTTTATGTTAAGGTCCAGATTTTCCTAACAAATTAGAGAATCTAACAACAATGAACATCAAAGCAACAATCAGCAGAAGTGAAATTGCATCTGCCCCTTTAAATGTCAGTGCT
Organism: Neotragus pygmaeus; assembly: GCA_006410875.1. Classification (NCBI taxonomy): domain Eukaryota; kingdom Metazoa; phylum Chordata; class Mammalia; order Artiodactyla; family Bovidae; genus Neotragus; species Neotragus pygmaeus. Next base: position 660,827 of record SJYV01051819.1, read on the forward strand.
TTCTTAACGTCACAGTCGCCACCAGGCAATTTCTCTTGTTAAGAAAATGTGCTCCTCTCCTACTGGTATTTGAATTTTGGATGCCCTTTCCGCCCCCACTCTGGAGTATCCAGTTATAACATTCTGAGGTTCTAAATTTAGAGTGCATAACTCCCAATACAAACTCATTCCCAATAACACTGTTCATATAGTCTCTGTATGTCTGTGTTTAAGTTTGGGGACAATTTTGGGTTTTTTTGTTTGTTTGTTTGGGTTTTTCCGGTTTTTTATTGGATATAGATTACCTTTATTTTTTATTGGAATATTATTGCTTTATAATGTTGTGTTCGTTTCTGCTGTACAACATGGATCACCTATATGTATACATCTATCCCCTTACACTTGAGCCTCTTTGCCACCCCTCTAGGTCATCACAGAGCATGGGCTGAGCTCCCTGTGCTATTCAGCAGCTTCCCACTATTTTACACATAGTAGTGTATATATGTCAATCTTAATCTCCCAGTCTGTTCTACAGTCTCCTCCCCCACTATATTCACATGTCCATTCTCTACATCTGTGTCTCCATTCCTGCTCTGCAAATAGGTTCCTATGTACCACTTTTCTAGACTCCATATATGTGCATTAATATATATTTATTTTTCTCCTCCTTCATTCTGTATTACAGACTCTAGGCCCAGCTACATCACTACAAATAACTCAATTTCATCCTTTTTTATGGCTGAGTAATATTCCATTGTATACACGTACCAAAACTTCTTTATCCATTTATCTGTCAATGGATACCTTGGTTGCTTCCATATGCTGGCTATTGTAAATAGTGCTGCAGTGAACATTGGGGTAATATGTCTTTTTGAATTATGTAATATGTCTATTTTGAATATTTTCTCAAGGCATATGCTTAGGAATGGGATGGATGGATCAAATGGTGGTTCTATTTTCAGTTTTTTAAGGAATCTTCATACTCTTCTCCACGGTGATTCTATCAACTTAAATTCCTACCAACAGTGCAAGAGGGCTCCCTTTTCTTCACACCCTCTCCAACATTTATTGTTTGTAGATTTTTTTGATGGTGGACATTCTGACCCATGTGAGGTGATATCTCATTGTAGTTTTGATTTGCATTTATCTAACAGTTAGTATTGTTGAGTATTATTTCATGTATTTGTAGGCCCTCTGTTTGTCTTCTTTGGAGAAATGTCTATTTAGGACTTCCACCCATTTTTTGATCTTTTTTTTTTTTAATTGAGCTGCATGAGTTGGAGTTTTGGAGATAACTCCTTTGTCAGTTGCTTCATTTGCAAATATTTTCTCCCATTCTGAGAGTTGTCTTTTCCTCTTATTCATGGTTTCTTTTACTGTGAAAAAAGCTTTTAAGTTTAATTAGGTCCCATTTGTTTATTTTTGTTTTTTATTTTCATTACTCCAGGAAGTCAAAGAGGATCTTGCTGGGATTTATGTCAAAGAATGTTCTGCCTATGTTTCCCTCTAACAGTTTTACAATGTTTTGGCCTTACATTTTGTATTTAATACATTTTGAGTTTATTTTTTTGTGTATAGTGTTTAAAAGTGTTCTAATTTCATTTATATATATATTTCACTATCCAATTTTCCCAGCACCACTTATTGAAGAGGCTGTCTTTCTCTTGTATATTCTTGCCTCCTTTGTCAAAGATTAAGTGACCATAGGTGCATGGGTTTATCTCTGGGCTTTCTATCATGTTCCATTGATATATATTTCTGTTTTTGTGTCAGTTTCATGCTGTCTATAGCTTTATAGTATAGTCTGAAGTCAGAGAGCCTGATTACTCCAGCTTCATTTTTCTTTCTCAAAATTGGTTTGGCTATCTGGGTTTTCTGTTTCCATACAAACTGTAAACTTTTTTTTTCCTAGTTCTGTGAAAAATGCCATTGGCAATTTGATAGGAATTGCATTGAATCTGTAGGTTGCTTTGGGTAGTATAGTCATTTTTACAATATTGATTCTTCCAATCCAAAACAAGGTAGATCTCTCCATCAGTTTGTGTTGTTTTTTATTTCTTTCATCAGTGTCTTATAGTTTTCGATGAACAGTTCTCTTACCTCCTTAGGTAGGTTTATTCTTAAGTATTTTATTCTTTTTGTTGCATAACTAACTACAACTTTTGCTTTGCACATAAGAATCTGTTCCTCACACTCTGCATTCATAAATCAGGAGGAATTTCCTTTGGCATCACAAATGCTTCAGGTTTCCACGTAGGGATGTTGTCTTAAGGTTTGAAAGTGATGTGGTACTTAAGTTATTGGGTTGGCCAAAATTTTCATTCAGAGTTTTCCGTACCATCTTACAGAAAAACCATAACGAACTTTTTGGCCAACACAATACCTTTTTCTGGGACTGGTTAGGCACTCACCCTGAAGAGAAACACAGGAAGAGATCTTTTCAGAGCTCTTCCCTTCCCACATGGCTTCCTCAACACAGCAGTCTGGCCAAAAGAATCATATTCAACCAACTGTCCTACCATTGAAAGCAGTTTGTCTTTTGGACAAGCTGCAGCAATGAGTGGTCCTTCAGGCATGCTCTGCAACCCCACCCTTCATCACTGTGTCCCTTACAGAGGAGACCCTCAGAAAAGAGACATCAGATATTGCAAGTGAAATGACAGACTGGAGCGTGCACTCTGTGGCAAGAATTGAGATTTAGAGACAAGTGATTTGGTCATTATTGTTGTCTGTTGGTTTGGGCTGGGCAGCTGTCCCAGAACAGAGAGAAAGAAGAGGGTCCCAGGAGTGATACATGAGAGAAGGCATGAGAACAGAGAAAAGTGAAAGAGACTCAGGACAGTCACAAATACCATGGAAAGCAGGCTGAAGAAAGAATCCATCTTTCTTTCTTTCCTTGACCCATTTGAATCGTACTATGAATCTTATGTGAAGGTATCCTTCTAGGACCTAGAAATAATATTTTCAAAATCTTTTTGTAGTCAAATATATTCATAGATCTGTATCTCATTTAATCTTTTGTAATGTTTGATCTTATTAATTTGTTACTCTTAGAAAATCTTGTTTTTACTGGATTCAGAGGTAGACAGTCTCAACAGGTATAGCCTCTATCTTTTGGGCAATCTGTTGCTGGCATTTTCCTTTGGCCTCCTTCAGTCTTTTGGCCAAAACTGTATCCTACTCTGTAGACTCGTCCTTAGTTTGTTTAGTGCACAGTTTCTTCGGAGTGATACACTGATATTGGTGTTGCAGGAAACATGGAGTAACAGGACACCGAAACTTGAGCACTTCGCTCCTCAGTTTCTTACCTTCCTCACAATTCACTAATGGGCATTATCTTGAAAGAGATTGAAAAATTGCAATTCTGCTAGTTCTTTTGAGCCCCAGGTGACGAGGAACAGTAGTATCAGTCCAGGAATATCTTTCTCCCTTTTTTTAAAAAAAGTAATACCAAGTTGAGAACACTCAGCCTGGCCTCTGCAATACAACCTTGAACAGATATGTGCTCCTTTCCCCAGATCCCCTTGATCTATAACAAGAATGGCCCTTACTCAGTGGCCAGCATACACAATGCTTTATCATGCACCATTATCCTATTTTATATACGAAAAACAGAAGCAGAAAGAGATTAAAAAAAAAAGAAAACTTGTTTGTTCCATAAATATTAGGTTCAAGATTTGAAAATATATCTCTGCTGCCCCTGACCATGCTTTTTAGAACCCCTACATGAAACAGCAGTCTTTAGATAAATATGTAGGGTTGCAACTAAGGCCTAAAACTGTTAAAATACTTTCCAAAATTCACACAGCTACTAAATAGCAAAGCTAAGATTTGAAACCAGTCTTTCCAACCCCAGATCCTAAATTCTTAAGCACTTGGATGACTAGGATTTCTAAATCGTCTCATGTAGGTAGGTATCAACTGGAGCTTAAATATATCCTGGGAAGGGGGTTAAATAAATGTATAACTATTGAGGAAAAGAAAGGAAGAATTAGTGACCTTCCCAAGAAAATGAACTCTGTTGACATACATGGTTCCCAGGAAGCAGGTATAGCCTAAGGAGAGAACCAGGAGTCTCGGTGATCACTTCAGGCTTGTGTGGCGGCAGGGAGGACCTGATATTCTGATGGAGACAGGCATGCTATGGTTAGGAGACACATCTGGGTCTGAGACCTGGTGAATGGACATAGGCAGGCCATCCCAGTGCAATGGAGTAGAGGGTTCAGGATCCAGTATAATCAGAAACCAAGAATTAAGAGTGGAAATAAAGCAAGAGTGATGACAGCAACCAAAGTGGGAGAGAATTATCTCTATATTGTTTTATAAACATTGTGCCTCATACTCTGTGGGTGAAGAAATGGGGGTTGAGAAAATTTAGACACCTCACCCAGTGCCAGAGGCAGAATGTAGCTGGATCAAGATTCAAAGCCCTACATGCCTAGATCCTCAAATAGCAAAATGAGGACAAGGAGCTTTAAGGAACAGGAGAGGGCAGGTTCATCTGGGATATTAGGAAATATACCAAGATTCAGTGAAGGCAAGAAGGCTAGCTGCCCTCAGATGGCCTGCAGCAGAAATGCTCAAACCTAGTGTCCCACAGGCTTATTCTGAGAGAGAACACTTGTCTTTAAATAAAGCCATTTAAACCTCCTGTTGTGAAGACAGGGGGAAAAAGCAGTAGATTAAAAGCTTTACTATCTTGGAGGAGATGCTCAAATAAACCATTCAGTCAAAGAAAAGAAGGAAGAAAGGAAAGGAGAGTGCAGAAAAGGAAGGAATGAAAGGGGAGAGCGGAAGAGAAAGAAGGGGGTGAAAGGGAGTATGAAAATGGGGAAAATGAAGACAGGAAGAGGCGGATGGAGAGAGAAAAGAAAGTATGGAGGAATAGAGGAATTAAATAGAGGAAATTAATAGAGGAAAAAAAGAGAATATTAAAAGACACGAGTCTATCACAAATTAGAACCCTCAGCAGTGAATCCATAGACAGCTGTCACTGAAGATTACTTTCAGATAATGAAATTAAATGCACCCTTTTATCTTCCATGCCCCTGTAGATCATGAGTTCTGGAGATCATGGTCTATAATACAGATGCAATCTTGATAAATCTCCAAGGACTTAGAACAATACTGTGCATACAGTGGGTGTTGAATAAATAAAAGGTTGACATTGATTGATGGTCTCTTCCCTAAAGAAAATTGATCTCCAATTCAAATCTCCATTGTAACACTGAGCAAGGTTAATCTTCATATCCTCACAGATGGAGACTAATGGGATAGGCCTAAGTAGGCAGAAGTGCATCAGGAAACCAAACTGGGAAATGATAGCTATTGTCACCCAGGGAATTGGCCAGAAGTGGATGTCACTCATGGCCGCCAGCTCTGAGCCTGAACATTCTTTATTCCCCATAGATAATAACAGACTGGTGAAAATACACCATGCAACATACATATAAAGAAAGTTTTAAGAAATTCTCAAAAACTGACTCTAGCAAGTTGATCATGTACAACTCTTCATTATTTGCTTTTGAAAAATGACAGCTGTTAAAATGCTAAAGGTAGGAGAAGGATAGTTCCTCCTCTTTCTCAAACCAAATCTCAGACAAAACACTGCAATAAACACAAATAAGTATTTTAAAAATGTACTTCAGCAAAGTGGCCCAGGACTTTATAAACAAACACCCTTTAGAAAGCTGGTGCTAAGTAGTTCATGAAACCTGCTCAGAAAAACTGAAGACATCCTAACTTTCTGTCCTTTCAGGTGCTCCTCAGACTCTTAGCCAGTCTACATATCTTAAATACCATTCATTTCACCAATGAAAACCCATTTCTAATATTCATGATGCTGATTAGAACTTGCCAGTTTCTCTAATAAGAACTTATTTCAAATATTCATTATGCTGGTTAACAAAACTACCAGTGGCAATAAGCAATGAGGATTAAAAAAACATGCTTTCAGTTGTTACCTCTGAAGTGTGCCCTTTGTTATCTAATGCTAGATAACCACCCGTGAAGTGTGAATTCCTGTTTATACCAATGATCCTTGGGTAGTAAATTAAACCACATACATTTTTATATTACACTAGGTTTGTGTTGAGTATTTTAAAGTATATAACAAGCAAAAAAATAAAAGTGAAAGTGTTAGTTGTTCAGTCATCTCCATCAGACTCTTTGTGACCCCATGGACTATAGCCTGCCATGCTCCTCTGTCCATGGAACTCTCTAGGTAAGAATACTAGAGTGGGCAGCTGTTCCCTTCTTCAGAGGATCTTCCCAACCCAGGGATCAAAACCAAGTCTCCTGCATTCAGGGCAGATTCTTTACCATCTGAACCATGAGGGAAGCCCATATAACAAGCAACATAATGTAAGTTATAAAACATATTAAAACATTTTATCTTTAAAAATAATTATTTTAATAATTGGTGGGAAAATGCCATGGACAGAGGAGCCTGTGGGCTGCAGTTCATGGGGTCACACGACTTAGAGACTAAACAGCAAACAGCAGCTGACTCCAAAGGCAAGTCTGTTATCCCTCGTAAAACTGCAGCAAATACTGGGAACCTTTTAGTCTTAGGTCCCTCAGGCTCCAGCAGGTATAAGAAGCTCCATGCCTGGACTCAGCGTAGTTCAGCTCCCAAGTGCCCCAAATGTTTTCCTCATTATCTTGACCCTAATATGGAAGTTAGTTCCTTTGAACTTATTTTCAGAATATGCACACCTACACTCCCTCATTCATCCATCCCTCATCCATTCACTCCTTCATTCAATGTCTTTACTAAAGGTTTTACAAAGTTGAGGGCTTTATACATCAAAACACAAAATTTTAACAGACTTCTACACAGACTGAGGCCCCACATCTGGTTGCTTACTCGTCCTCTGCCACAGTAGAGTTATTGGTTTCATGACATAGTAGTTACATTATTTGGTAGAGCAGGGTTAGTTACTTTCCTTTAAAGTCTCTCTTCCCTCACCCCCAGTACTTTCAAATTTTGCGCCATTGGTGATCTGATTTTTCCAGTAATACAAGACATTCTAGAATTAGGAGGAGTGACAAATGACAAAGATAGTCACCTTAGTGGCCATTTTAAAGCCATATTATATGTGTGAAAGTATTAGTCGTTCAGTTGTATCCTTTCTTTACAATCCCATGGACTGTAGCCCACCAGGCTCCTCTGTCCAGAAAGAAATATCAGGATCACTCAGATCCGAGGACAATTATCTAGATTGCTAATACAACTTTTCTAACTTTCAATCTGTCATTTATATAGGAACTATTGTCCAGCAAGGATCATTTCTGCGTTCTTCTCTTCTAATGAAACATTACATTATTATGTTCCCCACTTCTAGTTTTATGATATATAACCCTTTTTCAGTTTTCTAGGAAAGAAAATATCATTTTATTTCCTACATGAACAAGATCTTATTCTCCCAGAGACAACTTCATACATTCTATTTGACTCTCTGCAGATGAAAGACTGATGCTTTGAGATTATAAACATAATCCATAGATATGTTTATATACCCCACGCTCCCAAGGTCTGAATTGTAAGGAGATAAAGAAGCTTGAATCAAGCCTCTTTAGGTCCATGTTAGGTCCATGAATTAAGGCAAATTGGAAGTGGTCAAACAGGAGATGGCAAGAGTGAACATCAATATTCTAGGAATCAGCAAGCTAGAATGGACTGTAATGGGTGAATTTAACTCAGATGACCATTATATCTACTACTGTGGGCAGGAACCCCTTAGAAGAAATGGAGTAGACATCATAGTCAACAAATAGTTCGAGATGCAGTACTTGGATGCAATCTCAAAAACGACAGAATGATCTCTGTTTGTTTCCAAGGCAAACCATTAAATATCTTGGTAATCCAAGTCTATGCCCCAACAAGTAACACTGAAGAAGCTGAAGTTGAACCTATAAGAAGACCTATAAGACCTTTTAGAACTAATGCCCCCAAAAGATGTCCTTTTCATTATAGAGGACTGGAATGCAAAAGTAGGAAGTCAAGAGATACCTGCAGTAACAGGCAAACTTGGCCTTGGAGTACAGAATAAAGCAGGGCAAAGGCTAATAGAGTTTTGCCAAGAGAATGCACTGGCCACAACAAACACCCTCTTCCAACAACACAAGAGAAGACTCTACACATGGACATCACCAGATGGGCAACACCAAAATCAGACTGATTACATTCTTTGCAGCCAAAGATGGAGAAACTCTATATAGTCAGCAAAAACAAAACCGGGAGCTGACTGTGGCTCATATCATGAACTCCTTATTGCCAAATTCAGACTTAAACTGAAGAAAGTGGGGAAAACCACTAGATCATTCAGGTATGACCTGAATCAACACCCTTATGATTATACAATGAAAGTGACAAATAGATTTAAGGAACTAGATTGATAGACAGAGTGCCAAGTGAAATATGGACGGAGGTTCATGAAATTGTACAGGAGACAGTGATCAAGACCATCCCCAAGAAAAAAGAAATGCAAAAAAGCAAAATGGCTGTCTGGGGAAACTTTACAAATAACTGTGAAAAGAAGAGAAGTGAANCCATGGGACTGCAAAGAGTCAAATACAACTGAGAAACTGAACTGAACTGAAACTTCTCAAGTTAATCCCCTTTATTGTTATAAAAAAAGGTAAATCTGGGTCTGTTTGCTTATTCAAATGAAAATTAGGGAAATGTGGGCCCTAGTGTCTTCTGATGCCTGAGTATCAGAGGTCACAGAGTTTGAATTTAGGTTAAATGGGCAGGTGAGTTTGCTGCCAGAGCAGTCCTGTCCAGATACCTGCAAGAAGTCTGGAGCATGTGGGCTGCCAAGAACTGCACTTTTGTCTATGTAGGAATATGTAGTCTGTGAAGGAAAAAGCTGTGAATAGCAAATCAGGAGGAGCGGTACCTCTCAAACTTTAGTGGCAAGAATTACCTAGGATCTTACTAGAAGGCAATGGCACCCTACTCTGGTACTCTTGCCTGGGAAATAGCATGGACAGAGGAACCTTGGTAGGCTGCAGTCCATGGGGTCGCTAAGTGTCGGACAGACCTGAGCGACTTCACTTTCACTTTTTACTTTCATGCATTAGAGAAGAAAATGGCAACCTACTCCAGTGTTCTTGTTTGGAGAATCCCAGGGACGGGGGAGCCTGGTGGGCTGCCGTCTATGGGGTCGCACAGAGCTGGACACGACTGGAGTGACTTAGCAGCAGCAGCAGCAGCAGGATCTTACTAAGATACAGTTTCTGACTCAGCAGTTCTAGAGTGGAGCTGACATTCTGCCTTTCAAACTAGCTCCCCAACAATGTCAGTGCTATTGGTCTAAGTAGCAAGATGTTAGAGACAAGTGAAGTCCTCATACAAACTCTAGAGAACATTCTAAATAGAAGATCTGGATTTTGTCTCAGTGGTATACTAAGGACCTCATAAGTATATATTTTTTAAATGTCTGAATAAAGTCATACTATTTTCAATTTTTTGTGGAAGTAAACAGCATGCATAATAGGTAAGTAGATTATGCTTCATGAATCTTTTACAAAACCATTTAACCACCATCCTGACCAAGAAAGAGAATATTACTAGCATCCTAGATGCCTACCCACACCCATGTCTAAATCGCTACTCTTGCCCTCATCCTTCTTAACCAATCTGACTTTTACAAGCAGAGGTTAATTTTGTCTGCTGTAAACTTGAAGTACAACCATGCAGTGAGTACTCTTGTTTCTAATTTTATCATTATTTTTATGATATTCATCTATATTATTTTATGTAGTTAGTTGTTTCTCAGTCCTCTCCACTACGGTCAGCAAACATTTTCTCTAAAGAGCCAGATAGTAAATATTTTCAGCTTTGGCCACCATATGGGCTCTGGTAGAACTCCACTGCTATGATGTGAAACCAGCCTCATGATACATAGACAAATAGACCTGTCTCTGTTCCAATTAAACTTTATTACAGAAGCAAATATAGGTCAGATTTTACCTCTGGGTCATAGTTTACTGACTCCTGCCCTATTGCAGTACATTATAAGGATTTATCACAATTTCTCTCTCCATTTTCTTATTCATGAGTATATTAGTTTTCTATTGCTGCTATAGGAAAGTATCACAACTTTAGCAGCTTAAAACAGCACACATTTATTTCCTCCCAGTTCTGTAGGCTGGAAGTCCAGGCGGGCTCAACTCATTCCTTTCTTCTAGGTGCTATGAGGCTGATATCAAAGTGTCGGCAGACTTGGGATCATATTCAGAGGTTCTGGGAAAGAAATTACTTCCTACTCATCCTAGTGGTTGATAGAAGATAGCCCCTTGTGTTTGTAGAATGGAGGTCCCTGTTTCCTTGCTAGCTGTCAACTTGAAGCTGTCTTTAGCTCTTCCAGGTCACTTTTAGTCCTTGCACATGGTTCCCTCAATCTCAGAGCCAGCAACTTAACATCAAATCCTTCTGACACTTGGAATATCTTTTCTAGACACTGTATTGTTTTATGTTCCACATTTAAATGTACAGTCTTCCTCAGTTGATTTAGGGTATGGTATCAGGGAGTGCTGAAGAATCATTCTTTCTTCCATGTAGCTATCCAATTGACCCAGCACTATTTATTGATAATACTGCCCTTTCTCTTCTGCTCTGTGGTGTCAGATCGTCATCAATCAGTGGCCAGGAATACGTGAGTTCACATTTGGACTACTTATTCCATTGATCTGGTACTCTATCCTTATACTACTAATGATTATAGCTTTATTATTTAATATAAGTGATATGATAGTATAAGTCTTTGCATTCTGCTCTTCAGGATCATGAGTCTGACAGAGTTTGACCTGAGACTGATTTTGATTGGCATGTGCTATGTGGTAGGGAGTTTGTAAAGGTGGTCTCCATTTGCCTCTAACCACTAAAACTACCAGTGCTTACTGTAAAGAACTGGGTCTCATTGTGTGAATTATTTGGCTATGGTCAGTTTGCTATGTATTGCTAGGTAGTTTTGTTCTTTATCCTGAAGGCAAATAGGAGATAGTAAAACAATTTTAGCAAGCAATTAGTTTTTATTGCTTTTTAATAAAAAAGTTAGATTAGACAATAAGTTTCATGGTTAAATAGATGAATTTCATGGTTAAATCTTGTTTTAAGCAAATATAATAACAGTCATAAAGAAGATAGGTGATGAACCTGGAGTTTGTCAAAGCTAGAGATGACAGGGCCCTGAGATAAGCTGTGACATGGTCATATAAAGAAACTGGTGGATATGAGAAAAATTTAATGGGTGCTACTTGGAGATTAATTATATCTGGAGTGTTGACTCCATTGATAAGGGACATAATACCTAACAATGCTACTGACAAAGAATTCTGGAGAAATTATGGATAAGGATAATGGGTTTAACATTGATCATGTTGAGATTAAGTTACCTGCAATATAAGTGGAAATATTTATCAGAGGGAAATAAGTGCTGGTTCTTGGCAGAGAAGTCAAAGCTGGAAATATATACTGGGGAGTGTTTTGCATCTAGGTGATAACTGAAGCCTTAATTGAATCAGACCATCTAGAGAATGTGTACAAAACAAGAAGAAAAAAGTATTATGGATAGAATCTTGGTGAATTTTACCACCTATAGGGCATACTAAAAAGAAAGAGACTACCTCATATTACAATTGAATCTTCAATCAGAATTATTGCCATCTCAATAACTGCTCTACTTAAAATATATGTGAAAAGAAGAGAGGCAAAAAGCAAAGGAGAAAAGGAAAGATATAAACATCTGATTGCAGAGTTCCAAAGAATAGCAAGAAGAGATAAGAAAGCCTTCTTCAGCGATCAATGCAAAGAAATAGAGGAAAACAACAGAATGAGAAAGACTAGAGATCTCTTCAAGAAAATTAGAGCTACCAAGGGAATATTTCATGCAAAGATGGGCTCAATAAAGGACAGAAATGGTCTGGACCTAACAGAAGCAGAAGGTATTAAAAGAGGTGGCAAGAATACACGGAAGAACTGTACAAAAAAGATCTTCTTGACCCCGATAATCATAATGATGTGATCACTAATCTAGAGCCAGACATCTTGGAATGTGAAGTCAACTGTGCCTTAGAAAGCATCACTATGAACAAAGCTAGTGGAGGTGATGGAATTCCAGTGGAGCTATTTCAAATCCTGAAAGATGATGCTGTGAAAGTGCTGCACTCAATACGCCAGCAAATTTGGAAAACTCAGCAGTGGCCACAGGACTGGAAAAGGTCAGTTTTCATTCCAATTCCAAAGAAAGGCAATGCCAAAGAA
>SJYV01051819.1:674232-702173 GCA_006410875.1 Neotragus pygmaeus
TTGGAAAAGACTCTGCTGCTGGGAGGGATTGGGGGCAGGAGGAGAAGGGGACGACCGAGGATGAGATGGCTGGATGGCATCACGGACTTGATGGACGTGAGTCTGAGTGAACTCCGGGAGATGGTGATGAACAGGGAGGCCTGGCGTGCTGCGATTCATGGGGTTGCAAAGAGTCAGACACGACTTCACGACTGAACTGAACTGAACACAGAAAAATATTGATCTTATCTGTCCTTTTCTGTAAGAGTCCATCAAGATAGTGTTTTCTACAATTGAAGCATTGCCTATAATGTTAATCGAGTTATATGATCACACCAGAGATTAAACTGAGGAAAGCAGTCCTAAATTATAATTTTCATGATGCAGCAAGCTAGTCTCATTTTATTTAACAACAGGTAATGACAGAGAAGTGGAAAGAGAAAAGTCTCAGCTGTAAGTGAGTGCTTAGGCTTTCACAGAATAGAGGAAATTCTCCCTGGAGCATAGAGATGGTTAAAGTGAGATGGTTAAACTGAGAGGAATTTGGTGTATCCCTATCTTCAATCCAGGGTTCTATTAGCATGCACTGGGTAGACACTGGATATGTCCAGCTTCTGATGATGAGGTTGAGAGTTCCTAGTGATCTCCCTGAAATTCCTAGCAGGGCCTATACAGTGAAATACCTGAGATGTGGATAATAGTGAAAAGCAAGTCATGCTGGGACAGGAAATCCATTCCCCAGGCCAGCTGTCGTCAACCTGTAAAGAGTCTGTCGCCCTCAGGGCTCTTGAGTAAAACCACCAAAGGCCATCAGTTCACAGATTCCATGTTGATTCCATCCAGTAAAGGAGCTGCTTTATCCACAGGGTAGCAAAACAATACAAAATTAGAGGAGGGAATCAAATCAATAGTCAGTCCAGCTAGAGACAGTATGTGTTCTCCTTTGAGCCGTTAGCAGGTGTGCTGGGTGAATACAGATAAGTTGATAAATGGCTGATTCGATAGACTGGTAGCAAACACACGCTTTGCCAGAGATGACTTTTTAAGTCACCATACATCAAACAGACAGTGTCAGCCTTTGAGGATAAACCTGTGAAGCCTTATTGTGCTCTTTGAACTACCTCTGAGACCAGAGACTGAAAAGGGGCCTGAGTATTCCTCTGAATCCACTGGGAGGATTGAAAGCTTCAAAGAGGAGAGCCATCATATCCAAGGGGAAATACATTGATTGAAGGAACCAGTGTGAAATAGTCTTTAATAATTACCAGAAAGCTGGAATCGACTGGTGTTTTGCTGAGCTATATTTTATCTTTATTGGATTAACTGTGACACAGTAGGTTATGTCAAAGGGAATCTGCATGAATATTAAAAGTAAATGTGGTGTGAATAATAGATAACTTACATTAGATGCACCAGCATGCAGTAATTTTTATTCACCCACATAATTAGATTAAAACAAATCTGCTGAATAAAATACATTGTCTTACTATAATCCAGTTTGAAACACTCAAAAGTTATGACCATAAGGATGTTTGCTGGTATTTTACATATAAATACATAATTCACCCTAAGAAATGTTTTCTAAAAGGTTCCTGGTAGTTACAAGAGTAGGTGATTGTGAACATTAATATTCTTACTATTCTAGTAAGAAATATCCTTTAGATCAAATTAAGACTCCTACAATGTTGATAACAGAATAAAAACATTACCATGTTAACTTTTATGTTCATCTCTGGGAAGTCAGCTCTATTTCTCTTCTAAGCTGGGAAAACTGGCATTAAGATTTTGCTGGTAGATCTCAGTCCTCCCAGTCTTTAAACTGGCATCTTCTCATCTCCCTCATCTGCCCAGATGCTGTTCACCACTGCTGAAGAAATTCAGCTAGAATCTGTTGTAACAGAAGGTGGGTTCCAACACTGTCTAATTCTACCCAACTGCGGACTCCCTGATCTACCTCTCTCTGCTTTTGGGCTTCTGGTTGTCCTGGGCTATTGAAAAAGAGTGCATCCATGTGAGGACATTTGAATATGGCTCAGCAAAGTCTGTGGGAGGCATGGGTATCACTTCTGCTGGATTACGTACAGGCAAAATGCTGGCAGATACAGGCAGAAACCACCCCTCCCACACACAGAGGGCCATGTGGCTCATCAGGCAGGTGATAAGTGGGGTTTTCTCTTAGGTTGATGAATGGGTTGCCAGTCCCAGCTGGTGGTACTGGCAAAAGATGGTGTTGGGCTCACTCTGCTGATCCTGTTTTCCTCCATGTGATGTACAGGTGCCACTTGCCTCCCTCATCCAGTTCCTCTTCCCCTTTCTCAGCCCAGTGCACCACAGCTAAGGTGCAAATCAGCAAATCAGACATTCCCTGATTTGTCTGGGTCACATCCTGACTTACTCATTTGGTCTCAGAATAATGAATAATAATGTGCCTTTTCATTCTCAACAGTGACCTAATTGGACATGAAGTTATGTGATCACCCTAGTCTTGTCCAGTCTCGCTGGGAGATCGCTATCGAGTTCCCCAGTCTTCTCTTGCAATCTGTTGTTACAGCACAAACTTGTTCTTTGCCTCCTTCTAGGCATTATGCTCAGGTTCTTAATAGCCTTTTTAAAGTCTCTCTCCACAAAATCAGCTCTTGCAAATGAAAAGTTTGGCTGTACAAGTAGATTTCTGAGGCTGCCTTTTTTTAGAAGCTCAAAAGGGAACATTAACTGCTTTACTTTCTTGTTATATTCCTGCCACTCTAATTCTCCTTGAGGCAATGTAGATGGCTGATGACTGAAAGTGTCATATACAGAGAGGTCCAGAAAAGAAGCGCCAAGGGTTTGTATGCAAAGTTATTTTCTCACCATCCTCCTACTTCTAAGTTCCTAGCTGCAACTTGCAGTCTCAAAATATTCTTGTCACACCTTATCTGCCTGGTGTTAAGTTTTATGGAAAAATAATAATCCCTATTAATTATTGAGTATCCAGCATCCACCACACAGGGTACCTCTCTTGCAACGTCCTCTAAGGAAATGGTTATTATCATTATCCCATTAAACAAAGAAGTTAACTCACCTGTACAAGGCTGTCCACCTCGTAAATGGTGGAGCCAGAGGTTAAGTCTGGTCAATTTGACTCCAGATCTCAGGTACTTAAAACAAAAAATACTCCTCTAATGACCAAACCTTGCAGATCTATAACTTGACAGATTAATTAAAATACACTATAAACTTCCTAATCCTGAGAGAGAGGAAGGTGTGATAAATGCTGTCAGAAACCCATTTTGAATTGTGTCGCGTGTGCTTAGTCACTTCAATCATGTCCGACCCTTTGTGACCCTATGGACTATAGCCAGCCAGGCTCCTCTGTCCATGGGATTTTTCAGGTAAGAACACTGGAGTGGGATGCCATGCCCACCTCTAAGGGATCTTCCCGACACAAAGATCGAACCCGTATCTCCTATGTCAGTCGGTGGATTCTTTACCTCTGAGCCACCTGGGAAGCCCTCTTCTGACGGGATGGACCAAAAGCTTTCTCTCAAGAATTGCTCTCTTCTCATAATTATTCCTGTCTATGTGCCTTTCAGTTCAGAGACAAGTTCCCTGCAAGGAAAGGGTCAATGGAGGTGGCAGTTCGGTTAAAAGCAGCAAGTCCCTCCCTCCACAGGCAGGGTGTCAGGGTGAAACGTGGCACCTGAGCTCCACCTACTGTGCTTCTTGAGGTTGCTTTAAACCCCAGAGCCCAGCTGGCCCAGAACCCAGATCCACTCTGCTCCCAGGTGCCTACAGTCAGCTCTGAGGCCCCTACTTCCTGAAAGGCCATCAGAGAAGCTGCCAAGATCAGACGGGCTGCATCCTCCCACCGTGTCTCATAGGCAGTGAGAATTGAAGGGAATCATGACAGAGGTAGAAGCTGCTAATGTAACAAGATGCATGTATTTAAAAGGATGACTGAAAACAGATGAATATGTTTTAGAAATCTAATTCACCGTGTAGATGCATGAGAGCAGAAATCATTTAAGCTAGTCTCTCATGAGAGTTGATACGATATATAAATAGAATAACTAGCCATTATAGATGTAGACTGCTTTGGGATTGTCAAAGCCATCACCCTGAAATTACTCCAGCGATATCTAATCTCCATCATATAGTCAATATGTGTGGGGACCTATGTTGATAAGGTGGAACTAATCTCTCAAAGGTAAGGCTGTTTTTTTCCCTCATCGAGTTAGGTATTCTTCAGTGATGGATGAGGTCAAACCGTGACCAGTAGAATTTGTCAGAATTAACACAGATGTTCCTACATGTGTTGTTTGGGTTGTGATTCTCAATTGTGGCTTTTATTGTTCCCTTTTCAACATTTCACCACTGTGGCAGATGTTTCCTGAGTGTGCACCCCTTGTATTGCTTTACATCCTTGGCAGAATGGTACTGGGTCAGGGCCTCTCATGAGGTTACAGCCAGTGACCTTGTAATATATGCATGTATGTAGTAGAAAATCAAATAGAAGAGATAGCCTTATAAAATACAGCAAGAGTCTTATCACCTCAAAACTTCCCACTGCACTCTCCAAGGGCAATCATATTTCTGTTTCTAGGGGGACATGGATCCAAACAATTTGTTTTTAGGGTTAATTTTTGATGTGCAAACTTTATATCAGTTTAACTTCCTGATATGATTGAAAAGAATACTCTTAAATATCATCTTTCATACCCTCTTTTTGTTCTCTCAGCTTATAACGATTGTATGACAGTTTTTAGTACTGCTAATTCTTACTTTTGAAACTGCAAATGAAATTTTTAGCCCCTGGTTTCATTCCATATATCTTTTTTCTTTTGTTTAAAACTTTTTATTTTGTTTTGATGTACAGCCAATTACCAAGCAATGTTGTGGTAGTTTCAAGTGAACAGCAAAGGGATTCAGCCATACATATACATGTATCCATTCTCCCCAAAACTTCTCTTCTATCCAGGCTGCCACATAACACTGAGCCGAGTTCCATGTTATACAATAGGTCCTTGTTGTTTATCCATTTTAAATACAGCAGTGTATCCATGTCCATCCCAAACTCCCTAACTGTCCCTTCCCTGTCATCCTTCCCCTTGACAACCATAAGCTCATTCTCCAAGTCTGTGAGTCTCTTTGTTCTGTGAATTCATTTGTATCATTTCTTTTTTCGATTCCACATAAAAGGGATGTCAAACAATATTTCTCCTTATCTGTCTGACTTAGTTCACACAATATGACACTCTCTGGTCCAACTATGTTGCTGCAAATGGCATCATTTCATTCTTTTTAATGGCCAAGTAATATATTATGTTGTATATATGTACCTCATCTTTTTATCCATTCCTCTGTTGATGGACATTTAGGTTGCTTCCATGTCTTGGCTATTGTAAACATTGCTGCAATGAACATTGGAGTATATGTGTCCTTTCAGATCATATTTTTCTCTGGATATATGCCCAGGAGTAGGATTGCAGGGTCTTACGGTAGCTCTATTTTTAGTTTTTTAAGGAACCACCATGCTGTTCTCCATAGTGGCTGTACCAATTTACACTCCCACCAACAGGGTAGGAGGGTTCCATTATCTCCACACCCTCTCCAGAATTTATTGTTTGTAGATTTGTGTGTGTGTGTGTGTGTGAAACCAGACCCTGTAAAACTCCTAGAGGAAAACATTGGCAGGACACTCTCTGACATAAATCACAGCAATATCGATTTCAATCTGTCTCCCAAAATAAAGGAAATAAAACGAAAATAAATAAATGGGACCTATTTAAACTCAAAAGTTTTTGCACAGCAAAGGAAGGAAACAAAACAAAAAGACAACCCACAGATTGGGAGAAAATAGTTGCAAATGATATGACCAGTAAGAGGTTAGTCTCCAAAATTTACAAACAGCTCATGATGCTTAACAACATCAAAACAAATAACCCAATCAAATCTTAGGACAGAAAAATGGGTATTTCTCTAAAGAACACACATAGATGGCCAATAGGCACATGAAAAGATGTTCATCATCGCTAATTATTAGAGAAATGCAAATCAAAACTAGGAGATATCACCATCTAGAATGGTTATCATAGTTCCATACATTTTTGAAAATGTAGATCGAATCCTCAGATTTGTAAAGTAAGAATTTTTTAGTGCATATATCATTCCCACCTCCCACCCAATCCTCTCATCTCCCAATCTATGTTAAACATTTCATTGCAGTTCTTGTTTGTCTACAAGTTGATTACAAAAGTTTATAACCACTAAATATCCTAGCATGATCGTAACTATATAAATAGTGCTTGTGAATTCAGAGCCTGCTGCAGTTAAATTTCATTGTCTGCTCGNATCGAATCCTCAGATTTGTAAAGTAAGAATTTTTTAGTGCATATATCATTCCCACCTCCCACCCAATCCTCTCATCTCCCAATCTATGTTAAACATTTCATTGCAGTTCTTGTTTGTCTACAAGTTGATTACAAAAGTTTATAACCACTAAATATCCTAGCATGATCGTAACTATATAAATAGTGCTTGTGAATTCAGAGCCTGCTGCAGTTAAATTTCATTGTCTGCTCGTCCTAACATCACACCTCCCTCCACCATTTGAATAACAATAATCCTACTATCAAAGTTATTGGTGAAATGTCTCCTCTTTCCCTTTAAAACCATGACATATTGGATTGTTTTATATTTGGGCCATGAGTTGTACTTTTTTCCTGTCATTTCTTATTGCCTTTCTTTTTTTATATAGTTGAAAGAAATGAATCCCTTCATCGTATGCTAAATGTTTTGCAGGGTCTCTTTTACTTGATATACATCCCTATCTCTTGAAGATACTTTACATGGATCCCACTAACCCCACATTCTAATTTGGAGTTGCTGCTTTGTATGCCAAAACTTCAGCTACTGTCTTAGTATTTCTTTTTATTGGATTCATGATTTCAATAAATTCTCTCTTTTGGGTGCTGGAGTATATCCTCAAGTAATCTTCTCAGATATGATGAATACAAAATAAACTTTGAGTTTTTGCATGTTTGGAATGATTTGGTTTTACTCAGAATGTGACTCCGTGTTGGCTGTGTTTTTTTTTTTTTGATTCATGCTGCTTTATGGATACCAGACTCTTATTGCAAAGATTCTTAATTCTCCATAGCTTTGGGACTTTTTGTCCTCTCACGTCTTTAGTACCTTCCTCTACATTCATTCTGCTTTCTCTCTCTCTGGATATCCCGGTAGATAGAGGTTTGAACTCCTGGACTGATCCTCCATATCTTTCATTATTCCTATGTGTTTTTTGTCTTTTTACTCTGCATTCTGGAATCTTCCAAATTTTATGTTAAGTATGTTATTATGGCAATCATGTTCCAGTTTCCAAGAGTATTGTGTCTTCTCTTAATGTTCATCTTTTAACAACCTGTCCATGTTTTACGTGTGACATACCATTTTGACTCTCTGAAGATCCCAATCACATTTTTTCAAGAAGTTTTTTAAATTAAAATGTTTATTGAGATAATTGAGATTTGTGTATGTGTGTGCATGCACGTGTGCACACACACTCAGTCATGTCTTAACTCTTTGCAACCCCATGGACTGTAGCCTGCTAGGCTCCTCTGTCCATGGAATTTTTCAGGCAAGAATACTGGAGTGGGTTGCCATTTCCTACTCCAGGGGATCTTCCCTTGAATCCNAGACTCTTATTGCAAAGATTCTTAATTCTCCATAGCTTTGGGACTTTTTGTCCTCTCACGTCTTTAGTACCTTCCTCTACATTCATTCTGCTTTCTCTCTCTCTGGATATCCCGGTAGATAGAGGTTTGAACTCCTGGACTGATCCTCCATATCTTTCATTATTCCTATGTGTTTTTTGTCTTTTTACTCTGCATTCTGGAATCTTCCAAATTTTATGTTAAGTATGTTATTATGGCAATCATGTTCCAGTTTCCAAGAGTATTGTGTCTTCTCTTAATGTTCATCTTTTAACAACCTGTCCATGTTTTACGTGTGACATACCATTTTGACTCTCTGAAGATCCCAATCACATTTTTTCAAGAAGTTTTTTAAATTAAAATGTTTATTGAGATAATTGAGATTTGTGTATGTGTGTGCATGCACGTGTGCACACACACTCAGTCATGTCTTAACTCTTTGCAACCCCATGGACTGTAGCCTGCTAGGCTCCTCTGTCCATGGAATTTTTCAGGCAAGAATACTGGAGTGGGTTGCCATTTCCTACTCCAGGGGATCTTCCCTTGAATCCTCATCTTTTTCATATCCTGCATTAACAGGCAGATTCTTTTCCTAAGAAACCTAATTGGGATTCATATGCAGTTGTAAAATATAATACACAGAAATCCTAAGCATCCTTTACCCAATTTCTGTCCCCACCCAGAATTTGCGAAACTGTAGTATGATATCACAATCAGGATATTGACCATACACGATTCTTACTCAGATTTCTCCAGTTTTGCTTGAATTCATTTATGTGTATGGCTGTGTATTTGGTTGTTATTTGTGTAGGTTTGTGTATTCTTTACCACAGTCAAGGGTAGTAGTTCTATTACTACAAGGATTTTTCATGTGGCCTTTCTATAACCTCCCACCTCCCTCACAGCTCCCTTCATCTCTACTTGACAACCATTAATTTGTTCTCTATGTCAATAATTCTGTTATTTTAAAATGTAATATAAATTACAGTATATATTATGCAGTTTGGGGGCATTTGCTTTTTTTATTCAGCATAAATTACCTAGAAATTCATCCAAGTTGTTATGTATATTGATATTTTGCTCTTTATTTTTCAGTAGTATTTATGATATGTATGTAACACAGTTTAACCATTTACCAGCTGAAGGACACCTGGGCTATTTCTGGTTTTTGGCTGTCATGAGTAAAACTGCTATGAAATTTTCATGTAGAGTCTTTGTGTGAACATGTATAAATACCCAAGAGTGCAAATTCTGGGTCACATGGTAGATGCATGTTTAGTTTTACAATGACTGTTGCCACTATTGCAAAGTAGCTGTGCCACTGCACATTACCACCAATAATGTATGAGTGATCTGGTTCTGCACATCTTCACCAGAATTCTAGGTTATCATTATTTTCTTATTTTAACCACTCTAATAGGTATGTCGTGATAGCTCATTATACTTTTAATCTGCATTTCCTTCATGGCTAATGATGAGTATCTTTTAATGTGCTTATTTGCTATCTGTATATTCTTGTCAGTGAAATATCTCTATGTATCTTTTGCCTATTTTCTTATTGGATTCTTTGATGGAGTGGTGGGAGTTCTTTGTATATTCTCGATATTAGTTCTTTACTGGGTATATGGTTTGCAAAAATTTCCCCCAGTCTGTAGCTTGCTTTTCCAGCCTCTTTACATGGGATTTTGCAGTGCAAAAGTTTTAAATTTTGCGGAAGTCCAAATCCAGTTTGGACTGGATCCCAAAGATCATGACCTATGTTTTCATTTTCTAAAAGTTTTATATACTTTTTTTTTACATTTAAGTG
Source organism: Neotragus pygmaeus (assembly GCA_006410875.1). Classification (NCBI taxonomy): domain Eukaryota; kingdom Metazoa; phylum Chordata; class Mammalia; order Artiodactyla; family Bovidae; genus Neotragus; species Neotragus pygmaeus. Next base: position 683,710 of record SJYV01051819.1, read on the forward strand.
TATGATTCATTTTGAGTTGATTTTTGTAAAAGGTGTGATGTTTTAGTCGAGGTTTAATCTTTTGTCTATGAATGTCCAATTGTTTCTGTATCATTTGCTGAAAAGGCTCTCCTTCCTTTGTGAATTGCATTAGCTCTTTGCCAAAATCAATTGAGCATATTTGTGTGTGTCTGTTTCAGGGTGCTCTTTTCTGTTCCATTGATCTGTGTGTATATCCATTTGTCAATACCATACTGCCTTGGTTATGTAGCTATATGCTGCTGCTGCTGCTGCTAAGTCACATTAGTCATGTCCAACTCTGTGCGACCCCATAGACGGCAGCCCACCAGGCTGCCCCATCCCTGGGATTCTCCAGGCAAGAACACTGGAGTGGGTTGCCATTTCCTTCTCCCATGAATGAAAGTGAAAAGTGAAAGTGAAGTCGCTCAGTCGTGTGCAACTCTTCGTGACCCCATGGACTGTAGCCTTCCAGGCTCCTCCATCCATGGGATTTCCCAGACAAGAATATTGGAATGGGTTGCCATTACCTTCTCCAATGTAGCTATATAGAAGATATATAGGCTTTAATATGTGATAGAGTGACTCCTCCCACTTTTTTCTTCTTTATCAAGGTTGTTTTAGCTATTCTGGGGCTTGTGCCTTTCCATATAAATTTTAGAACAAGCTTGTCTGTGTATATACAAACCCTAGCTGGGATTCTGATAAAAATTGCACTGACTGACAGATCAGTTTGGGGAAAATTAACATCTTTGCTATGTCAAGTCTTCTAATTCATGAACATTGCATGTCTCCCATTTATTTAAGTCTTCCTTGATTTCTTTTATCAACATTTTTTTAATTTTCAGCATATAGATCCTATATAGGTTTAAGTTTAATTTTTAAGTTTATTTATTTTTAAATGGAGGATAATTACTTTATAGTAGTGTGTTGGTTTCTGCCATACATCAGCATGAATCAGCCATGGGTATACATATGTCCCCTGCCTCTAGAGTCTCCCTCCCTCTTTCCACCCCATCCCACCCCTCTAGGTTGTCACAGAGCACCTGATTTGAGCTCCCTACATCATAGAGCAAATTTCCACTGGCTCTTTGTTTTAAATATGGTAATGTATATGTTTCCATGCTACTGTCTCAGTTTGTCCAACCGTCTCCTTCCCGCACTGGGTCCACAAGTCTGTTCTCCATGTATCTATCTCCACTGCTACCCTGCAAATAGGTCCATCAGCACCATCTTTCTAGATTCCATATTTATGCGTTAATATATGATATTTTTCTCTTTCTAACTGATTTCACTCTGTATAACAGGCTGTAGATTCATCCATCTCATTAGGACTGATTCTAATGTGTTCTTTTATTACAGCTGAGTAATATTCCATTGTTTATGTGGACATCTAGATTGTTTCCATGTCCTAGCTATTGTGCTGCAGTGAACATTAGAGTACATGAGTCTCTTTCAATTACGATTTTCTCAGAATATATGCCCAGTAGTGGGATTGTTGAATCATATGGTACCTCCATTCCTAGTTTTTTAAGGAATCTCCATACTGTTGTCCATAGTAGCCATATCAATTTACATTCCCACCAACAGTGCAAGACTGTTTCTTTTCCTCCATACCCTCTCCAGCATTTATTGTTTGTAAACTTTTTGATGATGGTCATTCTGATTGGGGGCTTCCCAGGTGATGCTAGGGGTGAAGAACCCCCTTGCCAATACAGGAGACATAAAAGACACCAGTTCGATCCCTGGATCGGAAAGATCCCCTGGAGGAGGACTTGGTAGCCCACTCCAGTGTTCTTGCCTGGAGCCTGGCAGGCTATAGTCCATAGTGTCACGAAGAGTCGAACATGGCTGAAGTGACTAAGCACACACACATGCATTCTGACCAGAGTGAGGTGATACCTCATCAGAGCCTAGATATGTTAAGTATATACCTAAATATAGCCATTTCTTTGAAGTGGTTATAAATGGTATTGTCCTTGTTATTTAGGTTTCTACAGACTTATTGTAGTATATAGAAATGGGATTGATTTCATATGTGTGTTGATCTTATATACTGTGACCTTGCTGAACGTATTATTTCTTACTGTTCTCTTATATATTCTTTGAAATTTTACATATAAAGTATCATATCATCTGCAAAAAGATACAATTTTTTTATCTCTTCCTTCTCAACATATATGCCTTTTACTTCATTTTCTTGTTTCAAGAGCTAGAACTTCCAGTACTATGTTGAATAGTACTTGTCTTATTCTTTGTCTTAAAAGGCAATCATTCTCTCTTGTCATGATATTAATTTGTGGTAGACTTTTTGGTAGACACTCTTTATAAAGCAGAAGTAATTTTCTTTTATTTCTAACTTGCTGAAATTTCTATATCGTCAATGTGATTTGAGTTTTGTTAAATATTTTTCTGCCTTAATTGAGATAGTCATATGCTTTTTCTTATTTAGCTTATTGGTAGAATGCACTGACTAACTTTTGCATGTTGAACCAGCCATACATTCCTGGACTATACCCAACTTGGTCATAGTGCATGATTCTTTTTACATATTGTTAGATTCAACTTGCTTATAAGTTGTTGAGGATATTTGCACCTCATTTCAGAAGAAATATTCATATATAGTTTTACTTTTTGTGCTGTCTGGTGTTACTATCAGGGTAAGGGATCCTATACCATGTTCCAGACTGAAAGTTTTCAACCATACTTCTTAAGTTCTATTCTGTTACCTACAAATTTTCTGTTTCTAACTACTTATTTATTTTTGTCTTTCCTTTTCCATGCTTTAGGGGTTCTTAAATGTCTCATGATTCTTAATTTTCTATTCATGAAAGTATGGGTATTAGGAAACCGATAAGAAGTTCCATGCAAGTAGGTGGGGCTTGTCTACTTCAGAGAGCAAGTCATCAGTACATGAAATATTATTTAAAACTTCCTCAAGGACAGAATGCTATTAAAAAACTCAAAGACATAAAACAGCAGAGATGTTTGCCCTACAGTACACACAAGGAGATCTGCTTGCTGATTAGAAGGAAGATGATAGCAGGAAAGACCCTGAGAGATAAGCTATAACAAATTAAATGGAAAGGACGGGTAACAAGTGGTAATGAAAACACAGAATTATTTCAAGCTCTATATTTGGAACTGTCCGATTTTTCCTACCTCTTTCATTATTGTCTTCTGTTTTGTTTTATCGACAGATAAGATTTTTTCTAAGTAAGTTGAAATTATGATTGGTAGAAGTTAGGGCAACTATCTTAGTGCCAAAGCTCAAGAAAAAAATCTTGCTTCATTACAGATTTTATAGGTATCTAGATATTAAAAGATTGTGTCTTAGATTATATACTCATGTTTTCAGGTTGTTATTTTGAATCAAAATCTAGTAGAACGTATTATAAAATTTATTTTAAGAAATATGAATCAGAAGACAATGGTAGAATTTTCATCCAGTTTTTCTCTTTTTATAAAGAATAAGAAACATCCGTCTAATTTTTAAAGCACTAACCAATTAGTAAACTCTTCCACTTCTTGTCTATAAAGAACATGATGTTTAAAATTTTAGCTTTAATCTCAGACATAAAGTCCTCCCCTTCTACTCTCACCTTTGTGAATCTAGTGCCATAGGCTGGGTAATACATGGACTAGACAGCTAGGGCAGTCCAAGGTTTAGCCAAAGATAGAATAGGGACTCAAGCGAAGAATGTAATAAAACTTGAAAAAAGCCCACAACAAGGTTATCAAACACCAGAGACCTCATCTGTAAGTTCACAGGGCAGGCAAAAGACAAAGATGCAATACCTTTTTTTAGATGAAAAGGTTCTCTCCAGGCAAGCAAGATCCTGTAATGGTTTGGGGTGAGTTTCAAAGAGCAATGCTATTAGAGATACAAAGGAAGGCCTCAGATGTCATCACTATCATTACTGACAGACAGTCTGATTAAATACTTCCAGTGGCAGGGAAGTCAGTAGAAGATTGTTCATACTACCAGAAAATATTTCTTCTTTAAACTGTTCAATATGTATAACTCCCTGAAATAAGAATGGCTGTGTGTCTTGGTTTGCCCAGAGCAATTATAGGTTATACCTACATCCTAATATGACTATTAAGTGTGTACCCTTTCATTCTCAAAAGTCTCCTGGTCATCTTCCTACAATTGCTAATATTTAGCTCTAGTTTTGTTTCTGAAATTATGAGGTTCTCCATATATGAGAATAATCAATACCCCGAAAAAAGATGGTCACTTAGAGGAAATACACTTAAAACAGGAAGCAAACTCACATGGTGAAAAGTGAAAAAAGTGTTTTGATTGGGCAGCACTTCAAAACTGAAACTTTAAATTATAGGAAAAAGCCTATTTATCTTGTGAAAGTGAAAGCTGTTCAGTTGTATCTGACTTTCTGTAACTCCATGGACTATACAATCCATGAAATTCTCTAGGCCAGAATACTGGAGTGGGTAGCCTTCCCCTTCTCCAGGGGATCTTCCAGGGATTGAACCTAGGTCTCCCATATTGCAGGTGGATTCTTTACCAGCTGAGCCACAGGGGAAGCCCATTCCACAAGGGAAGCTGTTTTAGGTGTGAGGTTAAGTTGAGACTTCTCTTGTTTCCTGAGGTAAGATTGTATTGTTATAGCTTTCCCTCTTAAAACTGCTTTTACCATGTCTCATAGGTTTTGGATCATTGTGCTTTCATTTTCATTTATCTCTAAGTAATTTGAATTTCCTCTTTGATTTCTTCAGTACCATTGATTGTTCAGTAGCGTGTTATTTGGCCTCCTTGTGTGTGTGTTGTTGTTGTTGTTGTTGTTGTTTTCCAGTTTATTTCTTATAGTTGATTTCTGATCTCATAGCATTGTGGTTGGAAAAGCTGCTTGATATGATTTCAATTTTCTTAAATTTACAGAGGCTAACTTTGTGGCCCATCATGTGATCAATCCTGGAGAATAGTCTATGTGCACTTCATAAGAATGTGTACTCTGCTGCTTTGGGATAGAATGCTTTATAAATATCAATTAAGTTCATCTGGCATAATGCATCATTTAGAGCCTATGTTTCCTTATTGATTTTTCTGTCTGGATGATCTGTCCATTGGTATAATTGGGGTGCTAAGTTTTCCCACTACTGTTCTGCTACTGTCAATTCCTCCTTTTTAAGTGCCATTTGCCTTATATATTGAGGTGCTGTTTCAGGTGTGTATATACTTAAAACTGTCATATATTCTTTTGGATTGAACCCTTGATCATTATGTAGATCCCTTCTTTGTTTCTATTTTAATGTCCATTTTGTCTGATATGAGTTTTGCTACTCCAGTTTTATTTTGGTTTTCATTTCCTTAAAATACCTTTTTCCATTCCTTCATTTTCAGTCCATATGTATCTCTAGATCCAAAGTGAATCTCTTATAGACAGCATATATACAGGTCTTATTTCTGTATCCATTCTGTAGTCTATGTCTTTAGGTTGGAACATTTAATCCAACATTTAAAGTAATGATTGATATGTATATTCTTATTGTCATTTTATTAACTGTTTTGGATTTGTTTTTGTAGATTTTTTTAACCCTTCCTCTTTTGTTCTCTTATGATCTGATGACTTTCTTTAGTGCTGTGTTTGGATTCCTTTTTATTACTTATGTGTATATCTATATCGATTTTTGGTTTGTGGTTACCATGAGGTTTTGATATAGTAGTCTATACATATATACATGATTTAAGCCTCTGATCTCTTAATTTCAAGTGCATTTCAAATACCTCACACTTGTACTCTCCTCCTGTCACAATTATTGATTTAGATATATTTGTATGTGGATGATTGCCTACTTTTACTGTATGTTCACCATTACCAGTGAGCTTTTTCTTTCATAATTTTCTTGTTTCTAGCTGTGGCATTTTCTTTTCCACCCCCAAAAAAAAATACCTTTACAATATGTTCTAAAGCTGATTTAGTGGTGTTGAATTCTTTTTGATTTTGTTTGTTTGTAAGGCTTTTGATTTCTCCATTGAATCAGAATAAGAGTCTTACTGGGTAAAGTATTCTTGATTGTAGATTTTTCCCTTTCATCATTTTAGATGCCACTCCCTTCTGTCCTGCAGCTCACTCACTTTCTTCCAGTTCACTTATCCATTATTCTGCTATTTATTATGCTATTTATTCCTTCTAGTGTGTTTTTCACTTCAGTTATTATTTTCTTCAACCCTGGTTGGTTGTTCCTTATTTTTTCTAATTCTAAACTTTTTGTAACTTTTCACTCTGCATCCATTCTTTTCCCAAGTTCTTGGGTCATCTTTATTAGTCTGAACTCTCTCTCAGGTAGAATGCATATCTATACATCACTTCAGCTGTTCTGAGGTTTTACCTTATTCCTTCATTTGGAATATATTCCTCTTTCTCCTCATTTAGTTATACTTCTATTTTATTTTTATGTATATGGAAGATTAGTTACAGATCCCAGCCTTGGAGAAGTGGCCCTCTGTAGGCGATATCCTATGTGTCCTAGCAGTATATTCCCCTCTTAAGACCAAATGACCAGGGACCAATTTGTCCCCAGGTAGGTTCTGACTTGTGTTTGCAGACTCAGTTCCCCAGGCTGTGGGACTGTATATCTCATGTTTCTGGTGTCTGCCCCCTGGTGGATGAAGTAGGTCAAGAGGTTCATGTAGGCTTCCTGGTGTGAGGAGCTGGTGCCTGCCCACTGGTGGCAGGGTTGAGTCTTGGCCCTCTGGTGGACATGGCCAGGTCAAGGGATGTATCTAGAAGTGGCTCTGGGTTCAGGAAGTCTTTAGGCACCATGTCTGTTGATAGATGAGTCTTACTGTACTATTGTTTGTTTGGCCTGAAGTATACCAGCCCTGGAGCCTAAAGACTATTTGGTGGGGCCAGGTCTTGGTGCCAATGTCCCAAGAAAGACCCACAACCACCTCCCACCTCCCCAGAAGACCCCTCAAGACTAACAGGTAAATGTGGCCCAGGCTCCTATAAAGTCATTGCTCTCACCATGGGTCATGGCACACACAAGACCTTATGTGCATCCTACAAGAGTGGACTCTCTGTTTCCCTCAATACTGTGGAACTTCTGTGATCAAGACCTCCCGGCAGTCAAAGCCAAATGCTCTAGGGGCTCTTCCTCCCTGCCTGAGAGCCTGACATAGGGTCTTAGAACTCTCACACCTGTGGGAGAACTTCTGTGATATAATTATCTTCAGGAGCTTGGCAGGCTACACTCTATGGGGTCATGAAGAGATGGACGCAATTGAGCAGCTTTCATTTGCCTTTCCAGTCACCCACCCAGAGGTTATTATATCGCAAGTGCACCGCTCTGACCATTTTGTTGTGGTTTCTTCTTTGTCTTCAGATGTACAATATCTGTTTTTATAAGTTCCAATCTTTCTATTGATAATTGTTCAGCAGTTAGTTGTGATTTTCGTGTTTTCATGGGAGGAAGTGAAGTGAAGTGAAAGTAGCTCAGTCATGTACAACTCTTTGTGACCCCATGGACTATACAGTCCCTGGAATTCTCCAGGCCAGAATACTGGAGTGGGTAGCCTTTCCCTTTTCCAGGGGATCTTCCCAACCCAGGGATCTCAATCTAGGTCTCTTCACGGGAGAAGGTGAGCTCAAAGTCTTCTAATCTGACATCTTGTCATCTCTTTTTGGCTATTTCCAAATCTTATCCCCAACCAAGATGGGTTCAAACCCACCTTTCAAATGTGAAATTATTCTCATAAGTTATTTTGGTAAAGGTTTCATATAGCAGGGCTACAGCTAGCCAAGAACATAAGACCTTTTAAATATGACCTTGAGTATGACTGCTGATAAAATATTATATGAAAGAAATCCCTATAAATCATAACTTTGACTTGTCCTGTCTTTTGAGGAAAATGAGAAAAAGCCTTTTTCATTGTAAAATTATGTAAATCTCTGCAAATAATCTACCTTGTGTAATTAAGTGTCTTAGGTCAAATTCCCTTGAGGCATACTCTGTAACAAGGATTTAAGTTTAAATATGCATAAATTGAGGGGGTACTCTTAAGGAAATATCCTATAAGGGAAGAGTAAAACAGGATAAAAGGAAGAATAAGAACTGAGCAAGCATGTGGAGCAAAACTGTACCACCAAATTGTGTGGTTATGGCCATTCCTTGGGATGGAGACTGACACTTAAGAACCCACAAGGTAAAATCAGTTTCTACTGTGTGGAAGGTCATCAGTGAGCTGTAACAGCTAGCATTCACAGCAGCCTGCTAAAAGAGACTGGTGGGACACCAAAACAATGTCTACCATAATCTACCCCTTGGACTGCCAAATCCACTTGTTTCTCACATTTCATTCAGTCTATCCAGAACCCAAGCACAGTTGCTCCCAGATTCTGTGGTCATAATTCCTAGGGAAATTTACAAGAGGGAATTTGTGGGTGAAACTACAGTATTTGGCATTGCAGTTAGACCCTGATCATAATTGGTATTACTCTTCCCATCCTTCACATCAATTGTACTTCTCTTATTCTTAGCACTTATTTCTGATTCTCTGTGTCATTTACCTGATGGGATGACCCAGATCTCAGGCACTTATGAGGCCATCGTTTCTGTACTTGGCCATTTACAGGTCAGCAAGAGACACCTAAGCAAATTACCTTAATACCTTCTTCCCTGCTCCATTGTATAGCAGCATTCCTACCACTTATAATGATCAGAGACAATTCCCCCTAGCAGTGTGATAACTGCCTTCTGTGCCTATTGGTCTGCTCGCTCAGGGAACTCAGAGGGATCATGCAGCAACTTTCACTTCAAATTGAGTGAGACTGACTGTGTCCTTTGGTAGAAGTTTCTCCCCATCTAGGAACTGGGACAATTAGACTGACAGTGTGAAGTTGTGAGGATGGGAAGCACAGATTCTCCCATACACTCTCTGGGAGTAATGAAGAGCAGGCCCCTTTACCTTTACCCTTTGTTTCCTGGACTCAGTATTCTAGCCAGTTAACAGTATCACATAACAGTCACCCCTCCACTTGAGTCTCAGTGTCCTGAGAGCCCATGGAATTTAGGTGTGGTGCTGGGAAAGTTGGGAGGGTGAGTGTGTTAGACTAGTCCCTCTGAAACAGACCTGAATAAAGGGTCTGAAAGTAAGAGGCTTATTTGGGTGATGATTACAGGAAGCCTTCATAAAGGCGTGGGTAAATAAAATAGGAATGAGAAGGAAAACAATACACATGTATCAGTGAACTAGTTACTGCCCTTGGCAACTTTGAATCAATCTCAATAGCAACCTTTGGAGAGATTGTGAAATACCTCAGAGTTTTCCACCAGAGGAGCTAGGAAGCTAGAGTATTTATTCTCCAATTCCCATTCATAATTGGCTGAGGGCTATGCTTCATTTTGCCCTCTATGTGGGTTAGAGAGAGCCCTCTAACTGAGAGTTATAGAAGTTAGCAGTAAGACACTGCTGGCAAGTACAGTGAATGCCAAGGGCATATGGTAAAGACACCAACAGAATTTACTGCAGGAAGTTTCCACCACCCAATTAAAGAGGGATTTACAAGAGATGTTTAGCCTGAGTTACTTTAGTAGAAAGAAAGCTACATTTGTTATATACTAGATTTTGTGGACAAACGTTTACATACCTTACAATTGCATTCATAGTTCACTTTGATATAAGAAAACCAGTTCAGAAGGTTGCTGTGTACACCATCAGAACCATGATGGACCGCAGCTAAGAATTTGCAGTATGGCTCCTAGTGGGCCTCATTTTCTCCCTTGGTAAAAAGGCAGGCACCTAATTTCAAGGAGTTTCATTTCTGTAAAAAGTACTAAAGTTCGGGGGTAAGAGGAACTATAAAATGACGCCATAAAAGTTGACAGATCTCAGTTTACTGGTAAAGAAGTACAAATAGCACATATCAGAACTGCATTAGCCAAGACTCTCTAATTACATATATTTATTAAAATTAATTTAATAGCCAGTAATCTGAAATTTTAAAAGCACTTGTGAGAATCAAATAAAATGGAATAAGAGCAGAGTGCAATTTAGACTTTTAAGGAAATTATCGACTAATGATTTCTGCAGGAATCTTATGACAAAACTACCCCAGACTTCATACACACTCTGAACTGGGTCTGAAACTCTACAGTAAGCCAGATACAGAATCTTCCATGTTTAAGGGTATGACAATTTTAATTTACCTGTTTGAGAGGAATAAGCACAAAGAGCTTCAACAAAGACAATAGTATGGTAGAGTAGAATGAATGTAAGGCTTTAATCAGAAGATCTGGATTTTGGTCTTATCTTTAACACATGACTAAGAAAACGGTTTCTAAGCTTCACCAAACCTATTTCCTGAAAGTGATAACAATGATACCTTTCTATACACACTAGTGCACGGTTATATTAACTGAGATTTTATATATGTATATATATAAATACTTCATAAGCCATGTATGTTCAACATGGTTAAGGTCTTAGATTATAGTACAGTGATAAAAGTGCAAAGCAGAGTTAACCAGATGCAAAAAATAAAAATCCTATACCATGCAATTAAAAAACAAAGATGGATGGTACATAATAAAGGCAATTTTGTGTATACCACTGATAAAAAGGAAATGTTGTTGAATCACTGTGGTAGTGACTTCTATTCCTTACATCTATCCAGTCCTCTCTTCTCCTGGACATGTGAGGGTATTCTTTTCCCTGCCCGTTTGGAACTGAACAGAGCTACAGGACTAGTTTTAAGACAGTAGTCTGTTAGCAGAAGTGATGGCTGATCTAGCTGCCAATGCAAATTCTTCCAGCACTCCCTTCCCCTACAAAGGTGACTAAGGAGGCCTCAGCTGAGATAGTGGAACAAAAAGATCCAAGCTACCTGGAAAGTACAGGTCAGGAAGCAACACTTAGAACTGGACATGGAACAACGTACTGGTTCCAAATAGGAAAAGGAGTACATCAAGGCTGTATATTGTTACCCTGCTTATTTAACTTATGTGCAGAGTACATCATGAGAAACACTGGACTGGAAGAAACACAAGTTGGAATCAAAATCGCCGAGAGAAACATCAATAACCTCAGATATGCAGATGACACCACCTTATGGCAGAAAGTGAAAAGGAACTCAAAAGCCTCTTGATGAAACTGAAAGTAGAAAGTGAAAAAGTTGGCTTAAAGCTCAACATTCAGAAAATGAAGATCATGGCATCTGGTCCCATCACTTCATGGGAAATAGATGGGGAAACAGTGGAAACAGTGTCAGACTTTATTTTTCTGGGCTCCAAAATCACCACAGAGGGTGACTGCAGCCATGAAATTAAAAGACGCTTACTCCTCGGGAGGAAAGTTATGACCAACCTAGACAGCATATTGAAAAGCACAGACATTTCTTTGCCAACAAAAGTCCGTCTAGTCAAGGCTATGGTATTTCCAGTAGTCATGTATGGATGTGAGAGTTGGACTGTGAAGAAGACTGAGCACCGAAGAATTGATGCTTTTGAACTGTGGTGTTGCAGAAGACTCTTGAGAGTCCCTTGGACTGCAAGAAGATCCAACCAGTCCACTCTAAAGGAGATCAGTCCTGGGTGTTCTTTTTGAAGGAATGATGCTAAAGCTGAAACTCCAGTACTTTGGCCACCCCATGCAAAGAGTTGACTTATTGGAAAAGACTCTGATGCTGGGAGGGATTGGGGGCAGGAGGAAAAGGGGACGACAGAGGATGAGATGACTGTATGGCATCACTGACTCAGTGGACATGAGTTTGAGTGAATTCCAGGAGTTGGTGATGGACAGGGAGGCCTGGCGTGCTGCAATTCATGGGGTCTCAAAGAGTCGAACACGACTGAGTGACTGAACTGAACTTAACTGAACCTGGAAAATTAGTTGCTACGTAAAGGACCATTTCCACTTGGACCCACAACAGACTTTGCATCAGCAGGAAACACTGTGACAATGAGTTTGTTTACTGATTTTGTTTATGTAGCATAATTCAGCCTATCTGACTAGTATAATCAGTAAGGTCATTGTCAGGGACTTCTGTGTTTCTACATATGACACAAACACAGAGCTCTGAAGATGTTGAACTTTAGGCATCTGGATCTCATATATGTTATTAATCAAGAAAACTTTTTTGTATCAATACTTTTCAAATCTTTAATTCACTAAGGTGAATTAGGCTCAAGGAAAGTTCCTTTCCCTCACTCACAAGTGTGCTCCCAGAGCCACTGCTGAATTTTTCCACTATTCCAAATTTATCTTATTTATTAAATATGTAGTATGATGCACCTGGCTAATTGCAATGTGGTTTCTAAGAGGATGGGGATAATTTTGTTATTGTTTATTCATGATCCCACATTCTTCTAAAAGGATTTGGGATATAAATGATGAATTATTCTCCAATTTCCTTAACTTGTCTTATTCTATAGCAAATTGCATTGCAATGAAGCAAAGACCTAGAATTAAGTATAATGTACAGGATATGTCCATTTATAAATATTGTAAAAAGTAGATTATAAATCAGAAAACTGAGTGACCAGAAAGATGTCTCTATCATTACCACAAAATCTCCATGACCGTGGGCAAATTATTTATGTTCTATAACCATTTCTATATCTGTAAAATCAGGAATGTGTTAGTCATTTCAAATATACCATATAAGTAAAGACAGGTAGTACTGGGGAAGGGGAACTTATATAGAGAATAAGAAAATGTTACAAAGGGCACTCAGCTCATTAGAAAAGAGACTTGCAAAGTAAAATAAAAAAGAACATCTCATTTTAAATTGCAGTGCTTTATCAAGTATATATTTGATTTTTAATTTCTCTTTTATTTTAAAGAACTGACTGGCAAAGAGTAACTGCCTTTTAGAGAGAAGAGGGATTATGGGGTGAGTTTCTGTAAGGTACACTTCGTTTACTAAGTGGCTTTGGATCTGCTGTTTTAAATACAAATCAATGACCCTAACCTTTAAGATACGTGGTTTTGTGGTTTGGAGTTTGTTTCTGATTCTCATTTATAGAATGAGAATGTAGAAAATGTAGTGGTTGTCAAAGTGTGGTACCTGGACCAGCAGAAGCAGCAGCATCTGGGGACTTCTTAGAAATGTAAACTAAGCCCCACAGCACCTACTGAATCAAAAACTTGGGGTGGGGCCAGGCCGTCTGCTATAATAAGTCCTGCCTGTGCATGCTAAAGTTGGAAAGACATTGGACAAAAGAGTCTTTTCTTAGAAATATGCAAAAAACACTCTGATTCATTAAATGTATACTAGTATTCAGAGATCAGATATAAATTGAGTACCTGTAAGACACCAGGTGGCGTTAGTAGTAAAGAACCCACCTGCAAATGCAGGAGATGAAAGAGACGTGGGTTCAATCCCTGGGTCGGGAAGATTCCCTGGAAGAGGGCATGGCAAGCCACTCCAATATGCATACCTGGAGAATCCCATGGACAGAGGAGCCTGGCAGGCTTATGGTCCATAGGATCGCAGAGTCGGACACTACTGAAACGCCTTGGCACAAGACCTTTTCTAACATTAAGAATCTATATTTTCTGGTTCTCTTAGATAAGATCTGACATCCTAAATTTCAAAATGGAGCTGATTTTTATGTTTAAGTAATAAACCCTTGAAAATATGCAATTTATATTGGAAATGCTGACACAATCTTAATGATAGCATTGCAAATGGCGATGCTATAATTAAGCTTCGATCTCCTTTGGGGAAAAAATAGAGGGAGAGAGAACGTGAAGAAGGAGGTTACTGTTCAATGAACTGCTCTGTCATTTGCTGCAGTGATTCTTAATTGTGTCTCATTACAGCAAGGTGATCATTACTCTACTTGTCTGTCTGATTTAGAGACCACTAAAAGTGTCTTGTAACTTGCAGCCGTCTCCCTTGCAACAGTCCTTTGCCTCTCACCCTCATTACTCAGAATCTGTCCAATTATTTGTCATTAAGGTAATAAAAAGGACTGCAGCAGAAAATGTGGGAGGTAACTGTTGGAGGTCTGCCCAGGGAAGAAGAAAAAATGCAAACTGTTTTCAAGGCACTGGGAAGGTGACATCGTTAATTAAGTGTTAGGGAATATGCAAATCAGTCCCACTCTCAAGAGACTGTAATAAAACTGAGAAAACATTATTATCACTGCAAGTAAGAGAAGGCTGTTTTACCCCATCTGGAAGACTGTCATTTTCCGGTGGAGACTCAAGCGAGGAAGGGAGGGGGCTAAGAAGCAGTGAAGAAGGTGGGGTTGTTCAGGAGGACCATTGAGTCTGCTTAGGTTGTTAAGAGTTCAGAATTAAGGTGTCAACACAGAGGGCCAGTGGATTACAACTTTTAATGAGGGATGTTTGTCTAATCACAGGATTTGCACACCCAATTTCCTCTACAAAATGACTTACAACTCATCAACAGGCAGTGTTTTTGTAGGTTAAAGGAAGGGGAGAGAAATTGAAGTGGAGGCTGACAGCTGGCACAGTAGGCATCTTGGGTGTTTTCTAAAGGCAGTAATGAAGCCCTTGAAGGTATGTGGACACTTGCTTATTTATTAAAAATACACTGACCACCAACAGAAGCCTCTGGGCCTTTGCTCAAGCTGAAACCTGGAATGCCTTTTCTCCATTCCTCCTACATTTTGTTACTCTGGCTAACTCATTTCTTATCTTTTGATGTTCATAGTGCCAATTCCCTGTGCAATCTATACCATGTCCTCCCCAGATGAGTGTGCCCAAGCAAGAAGAATGTGTTTGTCATGCAAATACAGCTTTGGGGAAGGTTCTCTTGCTTTCTTACTCTATCCAGGTTGCAGATGTTTATATAAAACCTTCAAATATGGAGATATGGCAGTCACACATGACCCTAGAGTTTCCAAGGCAGACGTTTATTTGATCACAAGGAAATGAAAGTATATCTCAACAACATTTAGGAACAATCATCTTGCATGCTGCAGGAGTTAGTACCTGCTGTTTAAACAAGCCACCCCAAAACTGTGATGTTTAATTATTACTCGGGGTCTATATTTGTGCTGGGCTTTCACCACCTGAACGCAGGGTTAGTGAGTCTACGATTGGGTAGGCTGACTCCTTCACATATTTAGGTATTCACAGGCTCTAAATTGGCCTATAAAGGCCTTGGGATCTTCTTCAGAGGGTCTCTAATCCTCCAGCAAGTTAGTGTATGCTTGTTCACAGGCTGGTGATGGGGGTTCTGAGAGTGTATAGAAGCATGCAAGAGGTTGAAGTATAGGCTTGGAACTGGTGCACTCTCACTTCGGTCCATTTTATTAGTCAAAGGACTACTGTAGAATCAAAGGGTAGGAAACTGCTTCCACCACTTCATGGGAAGAGCTACAAGGTCACACTTCAAAGAACTTGGCAGCAGGCAGGACTGAAGAACTGAGGTACTCAATCCTCATTTGTGGCCATGACCAGAGCTAACTATCCTATACTGTATGGATAATGGTGGGGTGCAGGGAAGGATCTTATTTACGCCACTTTCTTCTTAACCAGGAATGAACTTCCTGAAGCTGCTATAACAAATGACCTAGCAGATTACAAAAATGTAAATTTATTCTCTCACTATTCTAGAGGCTCAAAGTTCAAAATCTAGAGTCATGTTCCCTCCAGGGTCTCTTGGAAAGAATTATTTCCTTGCCTCTTCTAGCTTCTGGTGGCTCCAGGTATTTTTTAACTTGTGACCACATCACTTCAATCTCTGCATCCTTGGTCACATTGCCTTCTCCCTTTCTGTCTCCTATAAGAACACCTTCCACTGGATCTGGAATCTAACTATATAATCTATGATGATGATGGCCTCTGCTCAAGATCCTAACTTAATTTGAAAAGACCCTTTTTTTCCAAAAAAAGGTNCATACCACATCTTCTTAATCAAGTCATCTGCTGATGGACACTTAGATCGCTTCCCTGTCTTGTCAGTTGTTAAATAATGCTTCTATAAACATTGAGGTGCATTTTTTTTCAATTAGTGCTTTCCTTTTCCCCCCAGGAATGGGATTGCTGGATCATATGATAGTTCTATTTTTAGTTTTTTGAGGACTCTCAAAAGTTTGGCCAAGATTACAAAGCTAGTAACTGGCAAAGCCAAGTAATATTCCTAAGACCAAGAGCTGACCTTCTGTTGTATGTTACCTTCCCATGCTCTGCATCTTCCTGAGAACATCAGAGCTGTGGCAAATCCCAGGGAGAGATGCTGAGTGGAGACTCAGAGGACAAGTCTTGTACCCAGAACAGTACCTAACACATTGTTAATACTTAATATGTGTCTAGTGAGTGAATGAAATGAATTATGCACAAAATAATTCTAATAAGAATGAGCATAAAAGAGTTTCCAGGGAGGGTGGGATCTGAGTTGATGTTTGAGAGTGAAGACTTAGGGAAAATGCCATCTAGAAGACACAAAGGGTACAGATAACAGGACAGATATAGCAAAACAAGTCACTTGGTGGGCAAGTGATTTGCCTGAAGAAGTGAGGAGGCAAGGAAAAGTCCTGAAAGGGGACTATTGATATAACTGAGAAGAGAGGGCCTTCTTTGGCAGTCCAGTGGTTGAGACTTCCATTGCAGAGTGCATGGGTTTGATCCCTGGTCCAGGAACTAAGATCCTGCATGCTGCAAGGCACAGCCCAAAAATAGACAAAAAAAAAAAGTAGGTTAAATCCCTACCTTGTACAAAAGCAAATGCAAAAAACAAAGTTGTAAAAGTACTAGAGAGAAAAATCCAGAAAATTAAAAAAAAAAAAGAATACTCTTAAAAAAAAAAAAAAAAAACCACTAAGGAGAGAGAGTGGGGCCCGTGAGAAGCAACCCACTAGATTTTGTCCTATTGTCAGTGAAAGGTCATCAGGGGGTTTGAATACGGCTTCCGAAGGGCCAAGGGAACAACTTAGAACATTCCAATCTATCTATCCGTTTTTAATATTACAGATGACAGAAGAAATGAACCACAACTGGACTGCAGATCTGGGGGAGTTTGCTGGCTTGGCAGCAAGAAAGTCATCTTTCCAAAAGTCATATAGACACTATGATTCATTATAACTTGCATGCAGCAATAGCAATGACAGTATGCCTGTCCATAAAACTTGCAGTGGCATTTGATAACAACGAGGTTTATAGTTCATTGATGAAGGCTGAAAGGCTGTCCAAGAAAAGAGGCGTGCAAAATCCGAAAAACCACAGGGTCAGAAATGAAGAGTGGAGACCATGCTCTAACCCCTGCTATTCAAGGGTAGAATAAAAGCAATTACCCAATCTGTTTATTTGAAATAAATATTTATTACAGATATTTATTATCAATCATTGTATTGCTTAAGCACAGCTTCCTTGCAAAAGACAAAGCTCTGAGAGGAAGTAGCTTCCTCTTTTGATATGTGGGCAGATGTATTTAAACCACACTGCCCATTCAGTCAAAAGTCAAGTGAGCCTGGCAGTACCATATGTACCTAGCGTGCACATGGCACGCTTGTAATTAAAGCCCCTTTGTTATTGCTGTTTTCCTAACTGCCTTTCATTTCTTCTGGTTATTTTAGGAAAACTCATAGGTCTGAGCCACTACCAGGTCCATCATTCATTTAAATGGTGTCACTTAAAAAGTGATTCTTATTTTCATTTTTATATTTTCAATTTCTGTTTTATTTTGGAGTAGAGTTGATTAACAACATTGTGTTAGTTTCAGGTATACAGCAAAGCAATTCAGTCATCCCTTTACGTGTATATATTAAAGTTTTTTCCCATGTAGGTTATTATGGAATATGGAGCAGAGTTCCCTGTGCTATTCAGTAGACCCTGTTGGTTATCTATTTTATTTTATTTTTTGGTCATGCTATGTGGCATGTGGGATCTTAGTTCCCCAACCATGGATCAAACCTGTACCCCCTGCATTGGAAGCACAGAGTGTTAACCACTGAACCATCAAGGGGGTCCCGGTTATCTGTTTTAAATATAGCAGTGTGTACACATCAATCCCAAACTCCCAATCTCAATACTGAGAATCACTAGATTTGATCCCGTGAAAGATAAAATTGTAAGATGATGAACCAAAAGTACGAAGGAGGGATTATTTGAAATTTCCAAGCTGCTTGATATGAATGAACTCTTTCCACATACATGAATTTCTTTTTTTATTTTTTAATGATTTAAAGTTTATTTTAATAGAAGGATAATTGCTTTACAACATTCGTTTGATGTCTACCATACATGGGCAAGAATCAGCCGTAGGTGTCCCTCGTGTGCCTCCCTCCCGCTCTCCACCCTTTCCCACCCCTCTAGGTTGTTGCCCAGCCCTGGCTTGAGGTTCCTGAGTCATACAGCAAATTCCCATTGGCCCTCTATTTTACATGTGGTAGTGTATATGTTTCTGCACTACTGTCTCCATTCATCTCACCCTTATCTTCCTCTCTGCTGCCCTTGTCCACAAATCTGTTCTCTACATCTGTGTCGATGTTGCTGCTGCTGCTGCTAAGTTGCTTCAGTCATGTCCGAC
>SJYV01051819.1:702314-718980 GCA_006410875.1 Neotragus pygmaeus
TCAGTCGTGTCCGACTCTGTGCGACCCCATAGGTGGCAGCCCACCAGGCTCCCCCGTCCCTGGCATTCTCCAGGCAAGAACACTGGAGTGGGTTGCCATTTCCTTCTCCAGTGCCTGAAAGTGAAAAGTGAAAATGAAGTTGCTCAGTCGTGTCCGACTCTTCGCGACCCCATGGACTGCAGCCCACCAGGCTTCTGCGTCAATGGGATTCTCCAGGCAAGAACACTGGAGTGGGGTGCCATCGCCTTCTCCAATGCATGAAAGTGAAAAGTGAAAGGGAAGTCTCTCAGTCGTGTCTGACTCTTTGCGACCCCGTGGACTGCAGCCCCTGCATCCGTGGGATTTTCCAGGCAAGAGCCCTGGAGTGGGTGCCATCGCCTTCTCTGGTGTTGCTGCCCTGCAAATAGATTCATCAGTACCATCTTTCTAGGTTCTGTGTCTATTAGTTAATATACTATACTTGTCTTTTTCTTTCTGGCTTACTTTGTATAATAGACTCTAGGTTCGTCCACTTCATTAGAACTGACTCAAAAGTGTTCCTTTTTATGGCTGAGTAGTATTCTATCATCGGAGAAGGCAATGGCATCCCACTCCAGTACTCTTGCCTGGAAACTCCATGGGTGGAGGAGCCTGGTGGGCTGCAGTCCATGGGGTCGCTGAGTCAGACATGACTGAGCGACTTCACTTTCACTTTTAATTTCCATGCATTGGAGAAGGAAATGGCAACCCACTCCGGTGTTCTTGCCTGGAGAATCGCAGGGATGACGGAGCCCATTGGGTTGCCGTCTGTGGGGTCACACAGAGTCGGACACGACTGAAGCACCTTAGCAGCAGCAGCAGTATTCTATCATATGTGTGTACCGTAGCTTCTTTATTCACTCATCTGTTGATGGACATCTAGGTTGCTTCCGTGTCTTAGCTATTGTAAATGGTGCTACAGTGAACACTGACGCACATCCACACACATGAGTTTCTTAAATGTAAGCATCTATGTTTACATATTCCTTTAAATCCTATTTTGAAAGTAGAAATGACATATATANCGTGAATGAAAGTGAAAAGTGAAAGTGAAATCACTCCATTGTGTTTGATTCTTAGCGACCCCATGGACTGCAGCCTTCCAGGCTCCTCTATACATGGTGAGTGCATTATGAATATTTATTTAACCCTCACTGTAAACCTTGCAAGGTAGTTATCCCTATCCTAGTTGTATAGATGAAGAATTTGGGGGTAGAGAGGTCACCTAGCTTGTCCTATGTCCACTCAGATAAGTGCTGGAACTGCGGTTCAAATTCAGCTCTAACTTCCTCCGAATCCCAGCTTCTAGAAAATAATGTTCATTTTTCTCATAAGCTTTTTACAGATTTGTAAATTTCACAGACTGAAAGAAGTAATGAATCCCCTTCACTCATATTACTTCACACCCCATTTCTAGAGAAGAAGTTCTGGATATTACCTGTCATCTGAATTTCGATCAATAAGCCTATGTGACAGACTTTCCAAACTCAAAGTGAAGAAAATTCTTCAGAGAAGTGCAGGATGTCGCACATGTGCCAGCCCATTTGAGTAGCCTTTGTTTGGACTACTCGAGACCACTTTGGGGCCAGACTTAGCCGTGCATAATATCCCAGAACAAAAAAACCCAACTCCAAAAGCTTTGGCAAACTGATGTTAATTTTACTAATTTTTTTAATAGTAATGGAGAATTAACACCACACATAGATTGCCCATAACCTAAAAGAACAATTTTACTAGAAATCTTTGTTTCCCTAGCGCTCCCTCCCTTTTATCATCCAGTATATGACTACCTTCTCCCATTTTCTCTACAATCTCTTCAAATGGCCTTTATTAACGAAGTTCTTCCCTCAGTTTGAGTCCCCAATTCAAGAATATAAGAAAGACAAATACCATATGTATTATTTATTTATGGAATCACAAATATGATACAAAATAACCTATATATGAAACAGAATCATGGACATAGAGAACAGAGAGGTGGTCGCCAAGCGGGAGAGGGTTGGGAGCAATGGACTAGGAGGTTGGGGTTAGCAGATGTAACAGAAGTAAGCTTTTCTATATAGTATGGATAAACAAGGCCCTACTGTATAGCACTGAGAACTATTTTCAATATCCTAGGATTAACCACAGTGGAAATAATACACTTTAAAAAGAAAGTATATATATTTACATCTCAGTCACTGTGCTGTATAGCAGTAATTAACACAATGTTGTATACTTCAATTTAAAAAATAGGAATTAAAAAAGACTTCATTGTAAAGAAGAATTTGTTGATAAATCATAATTTTAATTTTTTTTCTCTCTCATGTATAAGTTAGTGACAATGTTGAGCATTCCAGAAGGGACATCCGCATCCTTTGGGTGCATGCTATATATCTAGATGTTTTCACATAAGTGAACAACTAAAATTAAAACAAAATTAATATTACTATCCTCATTTTCACATAAGATGAACTGAATCTCTGAGGTTCATACAGTTAGTAAGTTGAACTATGTAAGGGCTCCATCCACATACACTTTGTTATCCATCCCAGAATGACTAGGCACAAAGTTTCTTAGAGATACTCAAAATATTAACTGACTAAATTTATACTCAGTACTGATAAACTTATACCTGCACAAGAGTACTGCAGTCATGATCATCACTTCTGTAACTAGGTGAATACTTAAGGGAAATAATACAAGTTACAATCACAAGGGACAAGTCATTTGGTAAATGCAAACTCCTTTGAAAGAAACTAGAAGCCATAATTTCTGGGGAAAGAAGTAGAAGTTAGATATTCCTAGAATAAAAAGAAAACTGCAGCGCTAATTTCTGACACTTCTGACATCACTGATGAAGGGACAGGTTCAATTCCTCTTCTTAGGATGCTAGAATGAGTTTTACTAAGGCAACATGGCATGGAATGTTGTGTGTTCCTGGGTTGCTACTTCCTTTTCTTCATGAGAGGACAATCAGGCAGTATTTCTCAGCCTCCCACGTGAATGAATTCTAGCCAACAGAATGTGGGCAGCAGTGATATCTGCCCTTTCCAAGTCTGACCCATGGATCCGTTGTATACAGTCCTCCACATTCTTGCACTTTCTTTTGGAAGACCCAGAGGATAGGAGAGCTTAAAGATGCAGAGAACATATATCCCTGAATATCTTAGCATGGGCTCCCCTGAAAGAGACTCAGGTATAAATATCGGCTTGGACACAAAGTTCATTTAGGACTCATAAGAGTCCATAACACCTTAGTACAGAAAAACCTGAACAAACTTTGTGGCCAACCCAACAGTTTATTGAGACAGTGATCCCAGAAGCAGGATAAGAAGGCAGAGATAGTGGGTGAAGGAAGCTATTAAAAGGGTGAGGTTATTCAGGTCACTGGGGTAAGAAAAGAGAGCATAATTCAGGAGATCTCCTGAGAGGCCTGCAAAATCCCACCCAGGTTTTTCTGCCCAAAGGTTGGGATACGGGAGCATCTGTGTAGTAGCTCACATCTGTCATCCTTCCACAAACCAGGAGCTGCCCTCAGGGATATTAATCCCACTGCTGTTCTAAGCTCTCAAGTGCCAGGATTGAGTGCACTCCTGCAACACCACCCTTGAGAATTCAAAGCTCTCCAAAGAAAGAACAAGGGTGCCAACCACGATGCATGCTGCAGGTGAGATGCTGACAACAAGAATTGTTCATATCTGTCCTACTTGACAATCAGAGACAAGGATCAAAGATGTGGGCTGAGGCTGATATGTGTCTGCTGAAAGACTGTGGAGCAAAGCATTCCCTCTCCAACATTGAATCAGCCCACACTGAACCATGACAAGAATGAAAAAGAAGCTTTTGTTGTGTCTTGCCTAAATTTTACAGCTTTTGTTCAGTTTGATTTGGGTGGAGTGTCTAGGTTACCCTGATAAATACAAATGGGAGAGTGGACAATCCAGAACCAATCCAGAACCAAAAGTTTCCAGTTTTTTCTTAAACCATGATGTATATTTAATTACCATTATTAATTAGATGTTCAGTATTCAGATATCTTAGCAGGAAGCCATGACAAAGTGAAAATTATTTTCCTGAGACTCATTGACAAATTTTAAATGCAATGTAAGTTTTAAACTGAAACTTTCATTTTTTAAATAAAAATTTTAAAGAACATTAATATTAACAATATTAAATAAGGGTGGTAAAGTATACAATAAATATTATGGAAAGTATAAATTAATAAACTTATCCATTAGTTTGTATTAAATGTATTAACAATACACACTAACAATTTTCTAAAAATTCTTCAGTTTGTATTTTTAGATTCTGAAGCTATCTAATTAGTCTATTTGTTTATGTCATGGCTTTCTCAAGAAAGTATTCAAAATTACTCTTTCAGGAAGCACTTCCTAAGGAAATAGTCATAAACTCACAAAAATTTAAGGTGTGGGAAAAAAATCCTATTATTTTTCAGTTCAGTTGAGTTGCTCAGTGGTGTCTGACTCTTTGCGACCCCATGAACCACAGTATGCCAGGCCTCCCTGTCCATCACCAACTCCCGGAATCCACCCAAACCCATATCCATTGAGTCGGTGACACCATCCAACCGTCTCATCCTCTGTCATCCCCTTCTCCTCCTGCCCTCAATCTTTCCCAGCAACAGGGTCTTTTCAAATGAGTCAGCTCTTTGCATCAGGTGGCCAAAGTATTGGAGTTTCAGCTTCAACATCATTCCTTCCAATGAACATCCAGGACTGATCTCCTTTAGGATGGACATGTTGGATGTCCTTGCAGTCCAACGGACTCCATAGCATATAATTGGAAGTTAACTAAATGTCCAATAATTGGAGATTCATTAAGTTATGGCACATCCATATAATGGGCTATTATGTGTTCATCATAATTCATGACTTGAAAAATATTTAATGTCCTTAGGAAGTATTCATCCATAAAGTTATATGAAAAAAGATACAAATTAGAATATGCTATACAGTATGTAACCAAAATACACATATATAAATT
Source organism: Neotragus pygmaeus (assembly GCA_006410875.1). Classification (NCBI taxonomy): domain Eukaryota; kingdom Metazoa; phylum Chordata; class Mammalia; order Artiodactyla; family Bovidae; genus Neotragus; species Neotragus pygmaeus. Next base: position 707,319 of record SJYV01051819.1, read on the forward strand.
AACAACTGGAGGAAAATATATTAAAACATTAATACTATATCAACATTGTAACAATACACCTGCTAGCAATAGGATTATGGCTAATTTTAATTTTATTGCTTTGCTTTATTTCCTATAATAAATTTGCTATTATGAGTATATATTTCCTTTACTATTATAAAATTATTAAAATGTCTTAAATTTCTTTTTCCAAATGTATTTTGTGTACATAATGATGAGTCTGTTTTATGTACAATCCAGATGTGTTGGAAGAGTTTCCCTGAGACCCATGGAGTCTTTTGCTAGCAAACTTTGCAACAGGTGGACAAAGTTGTACAGGGCATATTATTTACAGCATTTAATTAGGGCAAAAGTGCTTAAATAGAAATGTGATCATATTATTCCAGAGCTAAAAATTCTCTGGTCCCCTCCACCCACCGCCTTCAGAACAAAGCTCCAATCCTTTAGGGTGATACCTAAGACCATCTCTGTCAGCCCTTGCCTGTTTCCACAGCTGACCTTTTGTTCTGCCCATAGCCACTGCTCTCTAGCCACAGAGACTTCCTGGCAGTTTGGGAAACACATAGTGCTACTTCTGGTCTCAGTGTCTTCAGACTGCTGTTTGTTCTTGGAAGAGAATAGGAGTGAGTGAGCAGAAGGGGTGAGAGAGAAAAGCCAGTTTATGGGTGCATCATCACACTACTGCTATAAGGAAAGAGACTCAATTCACTGGTCTCTCTTGAGAAGCCTACAGAAGTCCTCCCATATTCTCCACTCAAAGGACAAGAGTTACGAGCATTTATCCATCAAGTCCCATCTTTCGTTGATAAAGAGTTGCCACAAGGGCATTAACTCCCTTTCGTGTTTGAAAAGCATGCATAGTAGGGATGCCTACCTCTCCCTGACTCCCCTTGACTTATTCCTGTTGACCACTCAAAATTCATTTCAGAGTTTCTTTGGAAAGATTCCCGTGATCACCTTCTATACCGAACTCCTAAAGCTCCCTTAGGTACCCCTACTCCAGGTACCGTTAATATAAAGCTCTCTTGCAACTAAAATAGCATCCTGTAATCATGCAATCTACATTTGTAAGCATTTTCTCCTATTCCTGATGCCACAGGGGCAGGATTTTCCTTCCATTTCTGTGCTTCTGCCTGTATTCTGTACCTGCACAGAATCTGGCAATAGTAGGCACTTTATACATATATGTCAGTTGAATGAGTGCAGCAGTTAGTGATACACTTTTAACTAAGCATAATAAACATTACGCCTATATCCCATATTGTCTTCAGGCAGCCAACTCAGTCATTCTCCTGAGCCAAGTCTCAATAACCTCTACTCCGAAACCACATCTCATTGAAATCTCGGATAACCTGCAGAAAGCAGAGTTATATGAAAGCCTGTATCATCTGTTATCTGTGTGCCAAGAAGATAAACCAGTCCCTATAGAGAACTTACACAGTACAGCATCACAGTACTACATTTGTGCCAAATCAGCCCCCTCCCAGCTTTACAATTGTTCACACGTCCTCTCTGCCAACCTGGATATGCTTTCTCAGTCAGACTTGGCTTGAGACCTCATCGTTAACGGTCCCTTGAGATCCCCAAATCCTCAGTTCTAACTTCTACAGGATCCTTTTTTTTTTTTTTTCCCCTAGTCTGGGGCTGTCTCTAAAAGTCCCCACTCTGAAAACTAAGGCTAAGATTTACTTTATTTTCCTCAATATGTTTTACATATTACATTTTATTTTATTCATTAGAAATGCCAAGGGGTAGTTTTCATATGTAATTTGTACAATGGCACAAAGACAAAAATATAAGCAATAAATACTGTTTTTTTACCAACAGTTATTCAGCCCTATTCTCAACAAAATTTAAGTATCTCTTGTCAAAATTCTTAACAGTATCCTCCTGTTCCTCATTTCTACCACATAGCACCCAAGTTCTCTGCTAAATACATACTGAGAAAGTAGTTAAAGAATATTAAACAGATAACGAATTGTTAGCCTTTCCAAGATAGTCACAGGTTCCTGATGGTACCATATTTTCAGTTGTGCTTTGGTCGATTCGCACTTCTATGTAGACAGAGGCATGCCTAGCACAGCTGTCCCTCTAATCTCAGATACCTTATAGTCTCTTGTCGCGCAGTGGGGCGTCTGGGAGAATCAAACAGCCTCAGAGTTCTTGAGTAAATTAGAAACTGGAACCACTCAATACTAATAATCTTCATTAAGTCATTAAACATTCTTTTCACACAAACAAACCAATACAAAAGACATTTTGTAGTCAAGACAAGGGAGTCAATATTTTTCTGTTAAAGGACAGACAGTAAATATTTTAGGCTTTCTGGACCATATGATTCATCTCATCTATTCAGCTCTGCTATTGTAATGCAAAAAAGCTGCAGCAGACACTATGTAAACACATGGGATTGCAACACAACTTTATCCAGAAAAGCAGGTGGTAGGCCAAATTTGGCCCATAGGCTGCTGCTACTCCCTGGTCTGGATAAATCAATATTATTCTCAAAAATCTAAAAAGGTCAAAGGAAAACAACCCTCTCAATAATGAAACTCTTATTTACCAGGTTTACCAGGATGACAACAGCACAGCTATATCTTTTATTAAAGCCAAAGTATCAAACTGACCCGGAGCTCTATGATAGGTGGTCGCCAACATCTGGCACGGAGGCAGCTTGACTTTTGCAGAGTCCTACTGATCGGAGCTCAAGGTTTTGTTCGGTTTTTAGTAATAACCAGTAACTCACAGTAAAGTGTATGTTAAATAAGGAAATCTAATTACATTCAAATAATCAGAATCTGTATATTTTGCTTAAAAGTAACAGGAAAAAGCTAATTTGATTTCTTAATGTAATACACAAAAACACACTTCCTGTATCAGAGACTCCCCGGAAATCCTGATGGAAGGCTTCAATATGACATCTTAAAGGAAAAGAAGATGATCCTCTTGGAAAAAGACAGCCAGCAGGCTGTGTATCTGCCCACTTCTACTCTCTCTTTTTCAGGTCTTTTCTTGCTGAAACTGGATTTGTACTGATTAGAAGCTATGGTTTTCAAAGAATTCAAGATAGATTATTTTTCATAAGGTTGCATAAGCACTTCTATTTCCTATTCAGGGTTTAGTTTTACTTGAAGAAAAGAAAAACTATGAGTCAGAGGAACTTGAGTGCATGGAAAAGTTACTACCAAAGGATTGTAGACCAGCAAATGAAGTGTTTGAAGATTCAGTTACCTCGAAGTAAACCCCAAATCTTTGTATCTTCCCTCATTGAGCTGCTCCTCTAAGCCAGGTGCTTTCACTTAAGAAATTCACTGGCACCAGACAGTGGTAAGGAAGAATTTATCTCTTAGATCAACTCATACTGATAACCAGTTTTCAGGGGTAACTTACTTTAAACAAAACTAATGCATTTGAGTCTATTAGTATATTTAATTTTTTAACTTATAGTCTAGTTTGGGGGATTTTAACCTTTTTGTGCTATGGACCCCTTTAGCAATCTGCTCATGACTTTGATCCCTTATCAGAAATAAGGTTATTAAATTCATAAATTGTTACATAAGTAAACATGTACATGTGAGTACAAAGGAAACCACATTTATTGAGGTATGACTGTCAAAGATTTTTAAAGTCTTTTTTCTGCCTTTTTCATTTTTTTGTTGTTGTTGTCTCTACTTCTTCACTTTTTTGCCGTTCTTTGTTTTTTAGTAAACAGAGATTGAGGAAACAAAAAACAAACTTTTAAAGAAGCTAAGAATCTCTGCATTTCTAAAGATTCCATGTACCTAACAGTAACAGAGGAAGCTAAAAATCCAGCCAACTAAGAAAATACTAATCTTTCACCTAATCCAGTTCTAGGTAAACCATGGACTCACCTCATCCTTGATGTGGAATGTGTCTTCCTAGTATAAACAGCAGGCATTATTTTCTGACCATAGCATCATTCTTCCAACCAGCACCTCCATATATGGGGATCTATCCATCATTTGGTTCTCAACTTGAATAACATACCACTTCTGAGAACTTTCACTGACTCCCAGGATTCTGGGCAAGAATACCACACTTTGCAAACCAGCTGTACACTGAATATCAGAGAACTGAGCAAGTCATCCAAGACCTGTAATTTTCAATTTACATTTTAACCTGTCTGTTCCCTACATCGGCTTCCTTCCAGTGCCCAGTACAAAACCTTGAATGCATAGAGACTCGAGGAGTATTTGTTGGAGGAAAAAAACATCCTAACAAGGCAGGCCTCCAGCACCACATTTATTATCATTCCTTGCTTTTATACCAAACTTGGACTTTTCCCAAGAAAGCCCTACAGTTGGATGGCCTAAGGCACCTCTTTCAGATGAATAACTAATCTTCAGAATTTCTAGTTGAATCCCCAAGATTTTCTTTTCACCAAAAGACATGTGTTAGAATGTTCATATCAGCACTATAGCCACAAAATAGACACTACCCAAGCACTCAGCAAAGATAGACTGGATGAATAAGTTATGATATATTTACATACCAGAATACCAGAAGGCAATGAGAATAAAGAAACTAATGAGTAAATCATATAACCAACTCTGAGTCAAAAAAAAAAAGTGAAGAGTATAGTCACCCAGTCTTGTCTAATTCTTTGTGACCCCATGACTGTAGCTCACCAGGCTCTTCTGTCCATGGAATTCTCTAGGTAAGAATACTGGAATGGATTGTCATTTCCTTCTCCAAAGAATCAAACCTGGGTATCCCACATTGCAGACAGATTCTTTACCATCTGAGCCACAAGGGAAGCCCTGAGTCAAAGAGCCGTTAAAAATGTACTTGATGAGTTCATTAAAAATAGGTGAAATGGGAATTATTTTTTTCAACAAATGGTCCTAGGACAACTAGATATCCACATGCAGAACAAACAATTTGGAATCCTACCTCATATTGTATACAAAAAGTATACCAACAAGGACTAAAATATAGACATAAGTGTGTACGATCTTGGATTAGGCAGTATTTTTAACACAATTCCAAAAGCACAAACACCACAATAAAAATAGACAAATTGGACTTGATCAAAATTTTAAAACTTTTGTACTTAAAAGAATATCATTAAGAAAATGAAAAGAGAGCCAAAAATGAAAGAAAAATTTTGCAAATCGTGTGCTTGACAAGATATCTATATCTAGAATGCATAACAAAGTACTACAACTCAATGATAAAAAAGCAACTGAACCTAAAAGTGGACAAAGAATCGAAACAGTTTTCTAAGGAAGAGACAAAAACCCCTAAGCACATTAAAAGATGCAACATTATTGGCCATTAGGGAAATGCAAGTCAATGCCACAATGAGATGCCATTTTATACCCCTGAAAATGGCTATCACTGAAAAGACAGACAACCACAGGATGCAGAGAAATCAGAATTCTCATACACTGTTAGTGGGAATGTAAAACGGCACCCCTGCTTTGCAGAACAGTTCGGTAGTTACTCAAACATTTAAGCATAGAATTATCATGTGATCAATCCAGCGATTACATGCCTAGGAATGTATCCAAGAAAAATGAAAACACACGTCTGCACGAAAACTTGTACATAAGTATTTATAGTAGCATTAGTCTTAGAATCTAAAATGTGGTAATAACCCAAATGTTCATTCACAAATTAATGTATTTTTAAAATGTGATGTATCCATACAGTGACTGTTATTCAGCAATAAAAGAAATGTGTTGGTACATGCTACAACATGGATAAATTTTTAAAACATTATGCTAAATGAAAGAAGCCAGTCACAAAGGAACACATATTATGAACAAGTTATGAAAATTTATTGAGTGGTATGTTGATCATTTTTTAACCTTTTAGTGTCTATGTTTTCATGAAATAATTTTTATCTGGAAAAAAATATAACTTGGTCTGGTAAACAAGAAAATGTTTTCCAAAACTACCCATATATCCAACTAGCCATAGGAAACAATGAATGTGTTACCTTAAACGGAATTGGGGGTTGCAGATGGAATTAAGGTTATCAATAAGCTGATCTTAAAATAGGGAGATAATCCTGGATTGTTTATGTGGCCCCAATGAAATCAAGGTTCTTAAATGTGGAAGCAGGTGGCAGAAAAACAGTAAAAGTAATGTGATATGACCTGAGAAAGGTTTAGCTTGCCACTGCTGACTTGAAGATGGAGGAGAGAGTGACAAGTCAAAGAATATGGCAGCTTCTACAAGCTGAAAAACGCAAGGACATGTGCCTACTCATGAGCCCACAGAAAGGAATGCAGCCTGGCAGACATCTTGATTTTTAGCCCAGGGAGATCCATGCCAGACTTCTGACCACCAGAAATGGAAAATGATAAATCTAGTGTTGTTTAAACCACTAAGTTTATGGTATTTGTTTCAGCAACCATAGAAAACTAATACACTGAAAAACATCAGTTTCTAAATACATATTAAATCAGAATTGAACAGAATCTTCTTAAAGATAGCCTCAGGAAACAGAAAAATTACAGAACAGAAATCATTTTCTCTAATGAAGCAGAATAACATTGCGTATGGACACAGACCCAGCACTGATGTTAACCTCTCATATATCTCATCTATGGCCAGTGATAGCAGATCCCAGTAAAGAAGAGAATTAATAGCTAATGTGTCCCCAGATTATCCAAACCCTGGCAAGTGGCCAACTTAACAAGGTGTTATGCAGTAAGCCAATAAATCTAGATAGCTATAAAAAGTAGTGGCAGTAAGAGAGAAATGAGTGGGAAAGTCTCAAAAGTTTCAGACTTAGATCTTATGACGTTCAGTTCAGTAGTGCTCTCCAACTTTGTTCGAATTTCAAAGCTTAAATGTCAGACAAGATTTTTAATAGATTCTTTTCCAAAACCACAAAAGCCACATTGAAAGGAAAATGGGATGGGTAATTTTGGAGCATAAGTATATTTTTAAAATTTACTCTAGTTTCACCTTTGCATGTGCAAAAATAATGACAAGTACAAAATGAGCCTGAAAGTATGGTAAGAAAGGGTGGTAAGGTGGCGGTCATGAAAATGACTGTTACCACAATCTTAAGTATATTCAAGCAGTGTTCTGAAAACCACAAAACTTAGAAAACATGACCCCTGCACCATTTCCTTTCCCTTTAAATAGGAAACACTCCAATTACCCAATAGAATAAAACTCCTCTCATTCTCTCTCACTCATAAAACCCAAAAAGACAATGTGTGAGTTCAGGCATGGGGACAGCCTCCTCCCTAATTTTAATATGGCTGAACTTTTACCCAGAAATTATATAACACACTAAGTTTTAGGAGAAATAATACTGTTTCTACCCTATTCAAATTAGAATATTTTTCAGATTACAAAAGTGTTCCCCTGATTCAAGACATAGCATTCAACTGTGAAATCAATTTCTAAATCCAGAGAGTAATATTTATTCCTGGTGCTACTGTTCCATGATTCCATGAGAGAACAATTCCATTCCACCCTGAGACTTCGGGCAGAGATCAGAGCAAAAGTCCTGATATCATAAACTTTCCAACAATGTCAAATCCCAAAACAGAAAAGAGGAAGGAAGGGCCTCTGCACTCCTTCCTGAAGCTCATCAGAGCCCTTTCTTGGTTGATCTTAGAGAGATAAATTACCTCCCTCTGTGCACTCTTTAATTTTCTCTCTTCATATTCAACATGAAGAGGGACCTGAGAAGGTTANCATAAGTTTATATATCCCCTCCCTCCTGACCCACCCTCCCACTCCCCATACGGCCCCATCCTCGCATCCCACCACTCTAGGTTGTTGCAGAGTGCCAGGCTGAGCTCCCTGTGCTATATAGCAGCTTCACATTAGCTGTCTGTTTTACATGTGGTCGTGTGGGTATGCCAATGCTGCACTCTCACTTTGTCCCACCCTCTCCTTCTGCTGTGTCCACAAGTCCATTTCCTACATCTACATCTCTATTTCTGCCCTGCAAATAGGTTCATCAGGACCATTTTTCTAGATTTCATATATATGTCTGTGAATATACAATATTTGTCTTTCTCTTTCTGTCTTATTTCAGCCTGTATAACAGGCTCTAGGTTTACCCACCTCAGTTCAAATCACTCAAATTTGTCCCTTTTTATGGCTGAATAATATTCCATTGTGTATATGTACCATAACTTCTGTATCCATTCATCTGTTGATGAATATTTAGGTTGTTTCCATGTCCTGGCTATTGGACATAGTGCTGCAATAAACACAGGGAACATGTATCCTTTGGAATTATGGTTTTCTCAGGGTATATGCCTACTAGTGGGATTGCTGGGTCATATGGTAGTTTTATTCCTAGTTTTTTAAGGAATCTCCATACTGTTCTCCATGATGGCCGTATTAAAAACTTTAAAATATAGGAAAAATATTCTCTATTAAAAGCACTAAAATCAAGGTCCAGAGAGCCCATGTAGAATGAGTCAGAAGTAGAATCTAAATCTGGCTCCCTCCAAAGCCCCTGCTTTTAAAATCCATGAGGTCTGAAGAAGGCGCCTCTCCTGGTAAGCTAGTCAAAGGGGGAAGGAAAAGCAGTTATGTTTAACTTTAAAGAAACCAGGTTAAAAATACCTCAGAAGGACACCTGTGATCTCAATCTAGGTTAATTTTCTATTGCACAAATTATAATAAAATTTTAAAATACAGATCACTACATGAGACATTACATCTATCTTGTGGGGGAAAATCCAGTGGTGCTAATTAAATAGTTTATTTCTTTAAAAGCAGTAATTGAGGCTTGTAATGCAGAAAGACAATTCTGGGATTCTACTGTTCATAAACCTAAGTGAATGAATACAACTATGGTTTATTTATGTAGTGTTGAAACTGTATGCTACACAGCACTGTACAACAGAGGAGAGAGACGGAATACAAATAAATGAACCTGACTGTTTATTTCCTCAGTTGGCTGCGGGTTACTAGTGTTTAGAAAAGGATGGTGTCACTGAAAAGATTTACACAGGAAGGTTGATTCAAGTCCCCATATGCAGGAGTTTATGAACACAGAAAGCTCCACACATCAGTAAATGTGTTCATCCCCTAAACAGCACTAAAATAATGCTGGCTTGTGCAGGCAGGCCATAAAATCAAGGCAGCACACAATTAAGGGTAAAAGTGCAATATATCCTCCAACACCTAAGAGGGCAGCCACATAACAACTTCCTGCTTGAAGCAGGAGACAGTGCTTGAAGGAATGCATCATTTGTAGTGGTTGCGGGGGAAAGGAGGAGAAAATAGTTTCTATTTTAATGTTTTGAGAAATGTGTATAAATCTTTTGTTTCCTAAGCTTTCTGGAAGTATTAAAAGCAATCTCATTGCCTTTACTTTGTTACCTACATTTTCTCAGATCAATTTCATCTTTTCACTTCTCTTTTCAAGTCTTCAGAGCCAGCCAGCCCAGAAGTGGGGCATCTGTTCAGTGCTTTGAGGCTTGAACAGGATGCCTGTGTAGCCACTTCAGATATTATAACTGGCAGCCCCAACTGACGACCCCAAATTCCCCTGAGTCCCTGCAGAAGCAACCACCTATTGATTTCCTAATTTTTCATCACCAGAAGGCATGGATTTACTTTCCCACTAATTATATACTTAATTTGAAATCAGGAAAGGGCAATGGGTAATGCATATTGTGTGTGAGTTAACCTTCTTCAGTTAACCTTCTCAGGTCCCTCTTCATGTTGAATATGAAGAGAGAAAATTAAAGAGTGCACAGAGGGAGGTAATTTATCTCTCTAAGATCAACCAAGAAAGGGCTCTGATGAGCTTCAGGAAGGAGTGCAGAGGCCCTTCCTTCCTCTTTTCTGTTTTGGGATTTGACATTGTTGGAAAGTTTATGATATCAGGACTTTTGCTCTGATCTCTGCCCGAAGTCTCAGGGTGGAATGGAATTGTTCTCTCATGGAATCATGGAACAGTAGCACCAGGAATAAATATTACTCTCTGGATTTAGAAATTGATTTCACAGTTGAATGCTATGTCTTGAATCAGGGGAACACTTTTGTAATCTGAAAAATATTCTAATTTGAATAGGGTAGAAACAGTATTATTTCTCCTAAAACTTAGTGTGTTATATAATTTCTGGGTAAAAGTTCAGCCATATTAAAATTAGGGAGGAGGCTGTCCCCATGCCTGAACTCACACATTGTCTTTTTGGGTTTTATGAGTGAGAGAGAATGAGAGGAGTTTTATTCTATTGGGTAATTGGAGTGTTTCCTATTTAAAGGGAAAGGAAATGGTGCAGGGGTCATGTTTTCTAAGTTTTGTGGTTTTCAGAACACTGCTTGAATATACTTAAGATTGTGGTAACAGTCATTTTCATGACCGCCACCTTACCACCCTTTCTTACCATACTTTCAGGCTCATTTTGTACTTGTCATTATTTTTGCACATGCAAAGGTGAAACTAGAGTAAATTTTAAAAATATACTTATGCTCCAAAATTACCCATCCCATTTTCCTTTCAATGTGGCTTTTGTGGTTTTGGAAAAGAATCTATTAAAAATCTTGTCTGACATTTAAGCTTTGAAATTCGAACAAAGTTGGAGAGCACTACTGAACTGAACGTCATAAGATCTAAGTCTGAAACTTTTGAGACTTTCCCACTCATTTCTCTCTTACTGCCACTACTTTTTATAGCTATCTAGATTTATTGGCTTACTGCATAACACCTTGTTAAGTTGGCCACTTGCCAGGGTTTGGATAATCTGGGGACACATTAGCTATTAATTCTCTTCTTTACTGGGATCTGCTATCACTGGCCATAGATGAGATATATGAGAGGTTAACATCAGTGCTGGGTCTGTGTCCATACGCAATGTTATTCTGCTTCATTAGAGAAAATGATTTCTGTTCTGTAATTTTTCTGTTTCCTGAGGCTATCTTTAAGAAGATTCTGTTCAATTCTGATTTAATATGTATTTAGAAACTGATGTTTTTCAGTGTATTAGTTTTCTATGGTTGCTGAAACAAATACCATAAACTTAGTGGTTTAAACAACACTAGATTTATCATTTTCCATTTCTGGTGGTCAGAAGTCTGGCATGGATCTCCCTGGGCTAAAAATCAAGATGTCTGCCAGGCTGCATTCCTTTCTGTGGGCTCATGAGTAGGCACATGTCCTTGCGTTTTTCAGCTTGTAGAAGCTGCCATATTCTTTGACTTGTCACTCTCTCCTCCATCTTCAAGTCAGCAGTGGCAAGCTAAACCTTTCTCAGGTCATATCACATTACTTTTACTGTTTTTCTGCCACCTGCTTCCACATTTAAGAACCTTGATTTCATTGGGGCCACATAAACAATCCAGGATTATCTCCCTATTTTAAGATCAGCTTATTGATAACCTTAATTCCATCTGCAACCCCCAATTCCGTTTAAGGTAACACATTCATTGTTTCCTATGGCTAGTTGGATATATGGGTAGTTTTGGAAAACATTTTCTTGTTTACCAGACCAAGTTATATTTTTTTCCAGATAAAAATTATTTCATGAAAACATAGACACTAAAAGGTTAAAAAATGATCAACATACCACTCAATAAATTTTCATAACTTGTTCATAATATGTGTTCCTTTGTGACTGGCTTCTTTCATTTAGCATAATGTTTTAAAAATTTATCCATGTTGTAGCATGTACCAACACATTTCTTTTATTGCTGAATAACAGTC
>SJYV01051819.1:720523-827467 GCA_006410875.1 Neotragus pygmaeus
ATGGTGAAAAATTGAAAGCATTTCCCCTAAAGTCAGGAACAAGACAAGGGTGCCTACTTTCACTGCTACTATTCAACATAGTTCTGGAAGTTTTGACCACAGTAATCAGAGCAGAAATAGAAATAAAAGGAATCCAAACTGGAAAAGAAGAAGTAAAATTCTCACTGTTTGCAGATGGCATGATCCTCTACATAGAAAACCCTAAAGACTCCACCAGAAAATTACTAGAACTAATCAATGAGTATAAAGAAGTTGCAGGATATAAAATCAACACTCAGAAATCCCTTGCATTCCTATACACTAATAATGAGAAAGCAGAAAAATAAATTAAGGAAACAATTCCATTTACCATTGAAATGAAAAGAATAAAATACTTGGGAATATTTCTACCCAAAGAAACTAAAGACCTATATATAGAAAACTATAAAACACTGTCGAAAGAAATCAAGGAGGACACTAATCCATGGAGAAATATACCATGTTCATGGATCGAAATAATCAATATAGTGAAAATGAGTATACTACCCAAAGCAATCTATAGATTCAATGCAATCCCTATCAAGCTACCAAAGGTATTTTTCACAGAGATAGAACAAATAATTTCACAATTTGTATGGAAATAGAAAAACCCTCGAATAGCCAAAGCAATCTTGAGAAAGAAGAATGGAACTGGAGAAATCAACCTGCCTGACTTCAGGCTCTACTACAAGGCCACAGTCATCAAGACAGTATGATACTGGCACAAAGACAGAAATATAGATCAATGGAGCAACATATAAAACCCAGAGATAAATCCACACACCTATGGACACCTTATTTTTGACAAAGGAGGCAAGAATATACAATGGAGTAAAGACAATCACTTTACCAAGTGGTGCTGGGAAAACTGGTCATCCACTTGTAAAAGAATGAAACTAGAACACTTTCTAACACCATTCACAAAATTAAATTCAAAATGGATTAAAGATCTAAATGTAAGACCAGAAACTATAAAACTCCTAGAGGAGAACATAGGCAAAACATTCTCCGACATGAATCACAGCAAGATCCTCTATGATCGACCTCCCAGAATACTGGAAATAAAAGCAAAAATAAACAAGTGGGACCTAATCAAAATTAAAAGCTTCTGCACAACAAAAGAAACTATAAGCAAGGTGAAAAGACAGACTTCAGGATGGGAGAAAATAATAGCAAATGAAGCAACTAACACACAACTAATCTCAAAAATATACAAGCAACTTATGCAGCTTAACTCCAGAAAAATAAACAACCCAATGAAAAAATGGGCTAAAGAATTAAATAGACATTTCTTCAAAGAAGACATACAGATGGCTAACAACCACATGAAAAATGCTCAACATCACTCATTATCAGAAAAATGCAAATCAAGATCACAATGAGGTACCATTTCACACCGGTCAGAATGGCTGTGATCCAAAAGTCCACGAGCAATAAGTGCTGAAGATGGTGTGGAGAAAAGGGAACCCTCTTACACTGTTGGTGGGAATGCAAACTAGTACAGCCACNGGGAGTGGGAGGGTGGGTCAGGAGGGAGGGGATATATAAACTTATGGCTAAATAACGTCATATGGCAAAAACCAACACAACCTTGTAAAGCAATTAAACTCCAATTTAAAAATTTTTAATTAAGTATTTAAAACATTAAAGGATTGACGATAATATGCTTTGCCACCAGATTGACTCATACTCCAAGTCTCAGATTTATCTAGGGAGCCAATAGACAGGAGCAGGCTCCAGGAGATGGGGAAGGACAGGAAAGCTTGGTGTGCTGCAATCCATGGGGTTGCAAAGAGTCAGATATGACTGAATGACTGATCAACAGTAATTAGCTCATCCCAGCTGATGCACAGTTGTATCCCCAGTCCTTTATATACAGGAAGTAGCCATAGTAGACACTTCATAAACTCTTAGCACATATTTTTCCTCACTGAACAGTGCTACTAACCAGGATATACACTCATTAGTATGGTTCGTGATACAGCGGTCTTGCTTTTCATGTGTTCTAAGTTCTCTTGAACTTGGCAGATTTTTGTAGCTACAAGAATGAAAGGCCTGTCCTCCACTATTTGAGCCATGGCCAGGCTTCCAGTAATGATAATCTGTAGAGAAGTCTTCTGTGGCCTGTCTTCACTCTTACAGCAACAAATCATATTGGGTTAAAAGTTGTGCTAAGTTTGTCATACTGTCTCTAGTAAAATAAACTGATATTTTCTAAACTTTATGGATTGGAAAGAGCCCTTTTGGTCAAAGTTAAAGAAACAAATTCACATGTGTCACTAGAAAGAACTGAATAAGACATTTTCTACAAAAACCCAAACTATCATGGGTATAAACTTTTTCTCTTTGGTTTGTTGATTTGAGGACCCTCATGAGTCTTTAAAGTTCTTGAGTACTTGAGATTTTTGAAGAGCAAATCTTGAAAATTATGGAAATAGTAATTTTTTTTTCCTTCTTCTTCTGATGGGGCACTATATCCAGGCAAGGGACCTCTGACCTTTGGTCCTGTATACATGACCAGATAAGGGCAGAAAGTGAAGAAAATAAGAGAAGGGATGAAAGGAAAAACAAAAGTTCAGAAAGGAAAGAGACAGAAAAACAAAAATGTATCAAGAGAACATGATACAGGGGAATTCTTAGGCAGTCCAGTGGTGAGACTCTGGGCTTCCAGTTTAGGAGCACAGGTTTGAACCCTGGCTGGGAAACTAAGATCCCACATGCCATGTGATATGGCCAATAAATGAACAGAGAAAATAATATAAAAAGGAAAACATGGCTTTTGGAAACCAAAAAAGACAGCGGGAAATTTGGTTAATAAAATTATTAAACTAGTGAGCAGTGAGATGGAGGAGGAAATGAGACACATCCCTTAAAAGTGAACTATGTTGGAGACACCAATTATTGTGACCAAATAGGTCAGACAAAGTATAGAGAAGAAAACCATATAACTTGAAGGCCAGGTCTCAATGACAAAGCAAAGAGGAAATATAAGGCGAGTATAATAATAACTCATAATAATGACCTAGTTAGAATGATAATGAAGACAAAGGTGGAAGAAATTTTGTATGAGCTGTATTGACAGTTCGCTCAATTTTTTTGTTTTTACCAGTATAGACCTAACCCCAGCTATAGTGATCCTTCCTTCACAACCACCACCACCTACCAGGGTTCTGGCATCATATAAATACATCTTTGTTATTTTCTACTGTGGATGAGTGCTTTGCCCATGAACTTGGAGTTCTTAAAGCTCACTGTTTTCTGACAGAGCTAAATTCTAGCTGAACTAAAAAAAAATCAGTTGGGAAAATGAAAAATATAGCAGGATACAGTAAGGATCACACACAGAATGTTTGGCTGCATTATCTTGTTTCTCACCCTTATGTATATTTTTTAAAATCTATGAGCATTTTTTAGAAAAATAAAACCACCAGGATACTTGGGAAATATTAAAACTCATGACATTCACAGAAGAGTGAGGAGGATGAAAAGAAACGAGACAAGTTGATGATGGCATTAGTTAAATACATTCGCCTTGAGGTGCTCAAAAAAGGGAAGTTGTTCAGCCATAAAACAAAGACAGTTCATCGTTCTGCATGACTATCCCTGAAAATAGACCAAAGCATTTTTCAAAATCTCTGAAAGCTTCAAAAGGAGGGAAGAAAAGTTCTTCAAAAACTCAAGTCACATTGAATCAGAAAATATGTGAAGCTGGAATAGAACTAAGGAAGGCTTTGATGCCATACAAAAGATGTTCAGAATAAAGTACTGAGCAGAACAACCAGTCTCAGAACCTAAATGGTAGAAACAGTAGAATAGATTGACTCAACCATCCATATTTGTTACTTTCAAAAAGAAATTAAAACTAGTTTTTCAAAATTTTCAACTCTATTTTTTTAAAATAATACATATACACAAATATATATACATACACAATTCACACACATATATATGTGTGTGTACATATAAATATATACACATATAAACAGATATTAATGGTATACATATAATATGCATGCATATGTGTATGCTTTGTGTGTATATATTTATGTGTACAGATACCTATATGTGTGATGTGTGTGTGTGGTTTGGTTTTTTGTTTTTGTTTTTTTTTTCAATAGAGCAACTATTTCAAAGAGTTGTTCTTCTAGGACTGAACAATATTTTACCAGAAAGGAATATTCTAGAAAAGGTTAAATTTAAAGTTCATAAAAGTAGACTTGGTGGTGTAAATTTCCTGTAGGTAAGAACATTTGAGATCTGGTACCCAACAGGCACACAATGATCATTTGTTGACTGAATAACAACTGCAGTTATGAAAGAGAGAGGTCATTATTATACTTACAGGCTGTGTATGTAGTAAAGGATTTCAGTGACTCCAGAAGCCCTTATCTACTATTTTTATTATCATTTGGTAAAAATCAGTTGTCATAATTTCTAGATGAAAAAGGAAAACCCTACAAAAGCAAAGAGAAGAGGAAAATCATGGGTTCAAAATTCTCTCCTAGGAATGAAGTCCAGAGGTACACTTCCTGGTGCCTGCAGTCAAGTTCTGTTACATTCCTCCTCTGCTTCTTATTGGCACTAGACTAGTTATGTAACTTCCCTGAACTTCACTTCTTATCTCTAAGGTAAAATTGATGAGTTCTCTTCACCTTCACTCCAGCCACAGGATTGAAATGTTAAAGAAGGAATTAGAGGGGACAGAGCTCAGGAACTGAGCAGCCTGAGTCTACACCACTTACTCCAAGCAAAATCTGCCAATTATGACTTTCAGATAGAATGTTAAAGGGTACAGAAACCTTTTTGGGAACAATACAAATTAGAAGTGAAGCAAAATTTTTAAAGCACTGGAAAAGCATTAACTCTAACGTCTATACCCAAACAAAATGTGCTCTAAAAAGTGACATGAAATAAAGATTTTTGCAGATCTACAAAAATTGAACAAATGTATCCCCATAGAGGAATCCACAAAGGCAACAGATAAGAGCTGGTTGGACCCTTTAGTTTTGTCTCAGGGGTATACAGGAATTCATCACCAGCAAACCTGCACTATGAGGAATGTTAAAGAAAGTCCTTTGGGTTGAAGGATAGCAATTCTATTGGATGGAGACCTGGATCTATGCAACGGAATGAAAAGCACCAGAAGGAGAACTCTTCAGAGCCTTGTGTCAAATCTGCCCACTACCATCTCTTCAAGAAAGATGTTCCATGAGGATCTCTGGAGAACAGTGACAGTGTTACAGATTGATACACGCTTACTTGTCAAGGCTGAGGCTTCTGCCAACTTCAGGGTTTCATGATATATGAAGATATATTTTGACAAGTTCCCAGGGGTTGTGGAGAATGGCTGTTTCCTGAACCAACAGGCTGAATGGGAAACACATTGCATAATTTTTCTCTGAGATCTCTAATTGTAAATCTGCTGAGCAGTGTGATGCACTGGGTCACAACAGAACTCCTCCCTTTCTTCCCCCTTGTTCACCAAGGTGTCTAGACCAACTGCAGCATGCCTCTGTAACACTGCTTCTCCTCATACCCAGAAAACTGCTCCAGTTCACAGTTCATTCCCCTTCTCCACAGGCCGCATAGGCTGTGGTCTCTCACCTGGTCTCTCTTCTCTCAAGCCCATGTTCACTGATGGCACCAATGAGTAACTTGGATGGAGGGATCACAGCATTTTAAATGAATTGTATTTTATTCATTTTGGTTCACAAACCATTTCAGTTCTCTCTGAAGCCCTCTGGGAACTGGTAGCTGATAGATATGTGTTAATATAGTAGGATTTCAGTTTGAGAAAGACTTCCATAAAAAAGGTATTCAAACATAACAAAAATGAAACAAAATTGAGTGATACGGTTTTATAAGCTGAGTTATGTCCTTCTCAAAACTTACAAAGTGAAGCTCTGACCCCTCGTACCTCAGATTGTGACTGTATCTGGAGACTAGGGGTCTTTGCTACTGCTGCTAAGTCACTGCAGTCGTGTCCGACCCTGTGTGACCCCATAGAGGGCAGCCAACCAGGCTCCCCCATCCCTGGGATTCTCCAGGCAAGAACACTGGAGTAGGTTGCCATTTCCTTCTCCAATGCAAGAAAGTGAAAAGTGAAAGGGAAGTCACTCAGTCGTGTCCGACTATTTGTGACCCCATGGACTACAGCCTACCAGGCTCCCCTGTCCATGGGATTTTCCAGGCAAGAGTAATGGAGTGGGCTGCCATCGCCTTCTCCAATGCCTTCTTTAGAAAGGGCAATTAAGTTAAAATTAGGTCACTGTGGGGGCGGGGAGGGGGCTAGTCCAATATGACTGTTGTCAGTATAAGAGGAACAAATTTGGACGCATTCGTGCACATACATAGGCCAAAAAGTGACCACTGCAAGGAGGTGGATGTCTACAAGGAGAGAGTCCTCAGAAGACACCAACCTTGCTGACACCTTGATCTTGGACTTCAGGTTCGAGAGTGGTGAGAAAATAAATTTCTGTTAGTTAAACTGCACCCTCAAAGTTAAGCCACAACATAAATATATTAGACAGAGTAGGGCGGGGGGAAAATTCATAGAAAAGGCAAAAGAAAGACTTCACAAAAACACCAGAAGGGAGCTCCTTGTCACTTTGACAAGCAAAGTACTGCTACTTTAAAGGAACAAAAACATGGATGTAGAATCACTTCGGCAATAAGATGTTAGGGGTACACCAGGTACGTTCATGAATAATAAAATGGGGGCAAATTAGTGCAATGAATCAAAGACAAAGTGCCACTACATGCCCCTGGTTAGAGGGAGATCGCACTCAGGCAATGGATAAGGTGAAGTCAGAATGAGAATCAGAGGATCTGGGATGTGTCATGGACTGCAAAAGGGAGCTAGGATTCTACAGATTCGTATGGGGGCTAAGGATAATATTTTAGGTAGAATGAAAAAAGGCAATAAAGCTAAGGATACTTCTGCCCTGTGCTGAAAAGTGTGTGAATTATCAGTTCTGTTACAACTCATTCACCATCTGAGAATAAAGTTAGTTGAGATAAGGCTAGAAAAGCAGGTTAGGGCTTATTATGGAGGATATCAGTGCTAAGGTGATTAATTTATTCTTAACTTGTAAGGAACAGTCAAGTCATTGAAAGTTCTCACTGACAAACTCTTAGTTATTATGCCAATAACTAGACTGAGAGTAATATTCCAGGGATCTATCTATATTATTACCTGGATTTACCCTCAACTAAAAGTGTGAAATTTAGAATTAACTGAGGGTAATGTGTGATGGCAGTATATCCTAGGCTGTGAAAATAAATCTGTGGAATATGAACAGACATACACATAGAGTTTTTAAATGGATTAATTTTCACTGCAAATGAACATGTGTTATATAGTATTACTGCTCATCTAAATTCTATAATCCTTTTAATATAACAGAATCTAATTGACCCTGATGGGCTCCACAGGGAGCGGCCACATCACAGGTGTGTCATCTTTTCTCCCGCGTAAGAAGGTACAATTACACTGCTAGATGAATCAAAGAAAAGAATGAATGGTTTTTCCAGGAAGATAAACCAAATGTTAATTTTATATAGTCTCAGATGCATGAGGCTCACAATGTGTTTTCATTTTCTCAAAATAGAGCTCTTAAAGTCAAGCTTAGAAGAGGGAGAATTCTAATGCTGCTTAGAGCACTGATGCCCTCATGTGGGAAAAAAACAATTTACACAGATTTCAACCTCTAGGACACCTGGGGAAATTCTGCATGCTAACCCTATCAGAAGAAATGGTTTATTTGTGAAATGGTTATAAATGTACATTTGGAATTTTCATTCTCTCATTAATGTTCTTTAGGCATCTTTGTTTAGCATTAGAGGCCACTAGAAATCAGCAGGAAATGCATAGGGTGTCAATAAATCATTTTTCTTATAATAATAGATCAAGAATTTTTCAGCTTAATTTTCCTTTAATATAAAAAATATATTACAGCTTTTGATAAATGGTACTAAATGTGTACCTTGAGGTACTCCATTCCTTATATCTGTTTAATATTATCAGTGCCAAGATGCTGACTTCTTGATGAAGGACTGGACATAAGAACAAAAGCCTTACAAACTTCTAGCTATGCCACAGCCTGCAGTTTCTGTACCCTGATATCCTAGGGGGAAACCTGCTTAGAATTAAAGAAATTTGCCCTAAAATTCAATCTGTCCTCTTCACCAGGCAAAGTTGCTACCTTTATTAGCTTTATTGGCCTATATCCACAATTAGGAGGCCTGGAAGAAAAATGGGGCATCAATAGAGCCAGAGAAGAGGCAGTTGGAGGAGCAGGAGGAAATCCAGAATTTTTTATTCACCCTATTCTGTTATAGATATGCTGACTTAGTTATATTCCCCAGTGTGCAAAGATCCAGAATTCCAGATAGAATTCATACTATCTTTGCTGGAAGACACACTGCCCTAGGCCAGCCCTCATAGACTCAGACAGGGTGCTGAAAAGGTCATCAAAGAGGGCATACAGCCAAGCAGAAGTTTATTACTCACAGCCACTGCAAGGAGCACGTCATCGTTTTTTGATCCCAGGGTTGTTCTGAGGTCACCACAGTGAACTGTGAGGTCTCAGTGTTGTCATCTTTCCTGTCCTGTGTCCCCTCCCTGCTTCACAATCTCCCTTCCTTCCCTCAACCAGTTACCTGCTCCCCTCACCCTGTGAGACATGCTACCCATCAATGAGAAGCTGCAGGAAGGAGAGCAGAGGGGTTTATTTCATAGCACTGGTGAATTAGAAACAGATGTCAGTGTCCCTGTGTTGAGAAGGATTCTGAGGTATGTGTAGGCTCATTTGGCAAATGTATTGGAACTGAAAAATGATGTCTCCCTTGAGGATATGTGTGTGTGTGGCTGTGTAGAACAGGTCATGGAAGGGCCAGTACAGCATTCATGAGGTTTAGATTTTGTTCCTCTCCTTTATATGTGTTAGGCCCCTGGAAGTCCTCACCATTCTCTGATGACCTCAGAGGTCTGCGTCCTCTTATCCTCTCTTCCCTCTTTAACTGATTAACTCCTGTTTGCTCTTTAAGACTCAACTTTTATCCCTTCCATTTTGGTCTCACAGCACATTGTTCATTTAAGCCTATTTTAGTTCAAAATATATAAAGTGTGACTATCAACATTTAGGTTCTATTAATCTGTGCGTTAAGATTGTAGGCAGAAGGAGAAAAGGGTGACAGAGGATAAGATGGCTGGATGGCATCACTGATGTAATAGACGTGAAGTTGGACAAACTCTGGGAGATGGTGAGGGACAGGGAGGCCTAGCGTGCTGCAGTCCATAGGGTTGTGAAGAGTCAGACACAACTGTAGCTGTGTGTTACCTGAAGGTGGTAATTTTGCCTAATTCAAGTTTTCATCTCTGGAGCCTATAACGGTGTTCACTCAAAAATAGGCACCAATTTTTCTAGGAATAAAAGACAGAGAGAATGGAAAAGATGGAGGAGTTCTCTCTCCAGAAGTATGTGATACTTTGCTTGGTATCTGAGGAACTTAAGCTTCATTGCCTATGAAAGAGATTTCAAGCTTCAAGGAGAAGGTGGTCTTGCTTCATAAAAGAAGCATCTCCTTCAGTCTCCCAACAGTCACCCTGGTACAGCACTCAAGTCCCTTGAAGAAAAACTCACATTTTTAATATTCCTCAAATTTTTGGTGAACTTTCTGTGTTTGGCCAAAGTCCTTTATATGTGTTACATTTGCCTCTTGGTCCTCAGATCCCCTCTCCACATATTCCTGCTCTGGTCTAAACACTAGGGGCTGAAACCTCAAATCACATTTTCAGTGGGGTCCAGTCAATGGGAGGCAATGGCAGGAGAAGATGCCAGGGTATTTCTCTCTCTGCTTTGGGCAGTGTGTCCAGAGGCGGCTACGTCTTCTCCATGCTCCCTGCTTCTGAGCTGTGCCCACAGTATTTCCAGCTCCCCACAGGTGAGCTCTTCCTGGCTCCCAGATGCTGATAACAGCACTGCCTCCATCTTTGTCTTCCCATCCCGAGCAGTGAAAGCAACTCCCGAAGTTGCTAATCCCTCCCATTGGCTCTGTCAATTCTAAGACATTTGTTACAACATCCCTGTATTAAAGTACATCTAGTAAACCACCTGGTATAGGTTCTATTTTCCTGCCATAGACCTGCAACAGATGCACTGTGCTAGAGCTGTTCATGTATGTTTTGAAATGTTACATATCATCTTCACATCAAATGGGAGCACATTGCAGTATTCCTCATTCACCATATGCAACATACTTATGGGACTACAGAAACATAGTGAGAGGTGTATCAGAGGGAAGAGCACCCTGAGGATTCTGTACAGATAATAGACCAAAGGGGTAAAATTAAAAGCTGTAATTTGCAATAGGATTAAGGAGTAAGGCAAAAGGAAAATTACTGGTAAAGAGCCCTCCTGCCAATGCAGGAGATGCAAGAGACACAGGTTCAATCCCTGAGTCAGGAAGATCCCCTGGAGAAGGAAATGGCAACCCACTCTAGTACCCTTATCTGGAAAACTACATGGACAGAGGAGCCTAGTGGACTACAGTCCATGGGGTGGCAAAGAGTTGGACACAACTGAGTTGGACACAACTGCATGCACACACATTTATAAATACAAATACATATTTATAAAATATCCTCCCCCGTGTCCTGTGTGTGTTAGTCACTCCGTCGTGTCCAACTGTTTGTGACCCCATGGACTGTAGCCCACCAGGCTCCTTTTTCCATGGGATTCTTCAGGCAAGAATACTGAAGTGGGTTGCCATTTCCTTTTCCACCCGTGTCCTATAGGACAACAAGTGAGAGTGGGACAGAGAGAAAAGGCAGGGGGAAGAAACCAAAGAACTATATTCGTGCAGAAACTCGGAATGACCCCATCCTCTGGTGAAACTTTAGAGAACACTGACTTATTACGATACAAATTGGACCAAATGGTGAAGGAACTCCAGCACCATCACAGAGCTTTCTCGCTTCGTTACACAGTGCAGTGGAGCACAGCACAGACTGAGGGGGGAAGGAAGTCCTTTATGTGTTTCGCATTTACCTGCTTGCCTTCAAACCCCAGGGCAGAGATTCAGTTAGGGGTGGGATGGGGGCAGAACATATTGCTGCATAGAGGCTGCATAATAGATGGAGAAAAACCAACCTGGAGTTTCCGCCAGCCCCTGTCTCAATTGGCAGTTGAGACAGAGGAGAAAAAAAAAAACCACAGCAGACACCCTGTGCCCTGTTTTATTCCTCACAATTCAGTTTTTAGCTGAAGGGCGGAGTCTGGAAAAGAATGTAATTTGCAGCTGCATACCAGAGGTGACTGAAAAGCTCAAGCACAAAATGAAAAGCTCAAAAGCTTTGGGGCCTCGTTTTAACTCAAATTATTACCAGAATTGCCAAACAATTCAAGAACAGTCAAACAAAGCCAATCAGAATGACAGAACATTTTTTCTTTTCAATAAAATTTTAATATCCCATTCCATGTGTTTTATTTTTTGTATAATTATATTATCCTTATTTTTTTACATCTTGTAATCATTTTCATCTGAAGAGTTAGTCTCCTATCAATAAAGCAAAACCTTTTATATTTTGAAATTATTTTTGGTTCATAATTGGTTCTTGCTTTCTTTTTTAGACACACCAAATAGACATATGTGAGATATCTGCATTGTTATAATCTATAATTTCCTCCAAAATTTCTTACATTTCCTTATCATCTACTTCCCTGCTTTTCTTTCAAATTCTCTTAAGTGTGTCCCCACTTTAGAGATTTACACTTTGGTCATATAGATCCTGTTAAATTCATTTTAATTTAAAACATTGAGATCATCAGACAGAGGTGGCTTTAATGCCATGGCAGCCCACATAAGACCAGAATCTGAGCTTTAAAAGGCAGTGAGGTTACAAAATTGAAACCTAAGGACCACTAATCACAGACAGGCTTTAAGCAATAGCCAATCAATAATTTCTTTGCTTTACTTCCACCTTTTCTTTGTGAAAGTCTTTCCAGGATCTCCTGTCAATTGAGTGCTCCTAATCATTTCCAGTTTAGCACTGCCCAATTCAAACTGATAAATGTTCAAATGAACGCTTCAATTTTTCAATGTGTCTATTATCTTTTACCACTCCTTTATTGCTTATAATTCATTTTTAAGAAGTTCCGTAATGCAACTATTTTCTCTATCTCTCCCTCTCTTTTCAGTTCTCTTTACCTCTGATTTTGCTCTTTCACCTGTAGGAAGTTTGGTGTGTCTTCGTTATTATTTTCTGATTAGTCATCTATGAAAAAATTTTTATTTTTGCTGACCTTGCTATCATAAATTCTAACAAAACAGGACTATTTAAGATGATGTACCTCAAAAAAATCATTAAAAGCAAAAATAAGGAAATATTGTTTGCTTGTTGCTCTTCAGTCACTAAGTCCTGTCCAACTCCATGATCCCGTGTGCAGCACACCAGGCTTCCCAGTCCTTCACCATCCCCCAGAGGTTGCTCAAACTCTTGTCCATTGAGTCCAACCATCTCACTCTCTGTCACCCCCTTTCCCTCTTGCCCTCAATCTTTCCCAGCATCAGGGTCTTTTCCAGTGAGTTGGCTCTTCACATTAGGTGGCTGAAGTATTGGAACTTCAGCATCAGTCTTTTCGATAAATATTCAGGGTTGATTTCCTTTGGGACTGACTGGTTTGATCTCCTTGCTGTCCAAGAGACTCAAGAGTTTTCTTCAACACCACAGTTTGAAAGCATCAATTCTTCAGCGCTCAGTTTTCTTTATAGTAACTCTCACATCCATGCATGACTATTTCAAAAACATAGCTTTGACTATATGGACTATTTGTCAGCAAAGCAATGTCTCTACTTTTAATACTCTGTCTAGGTTTGTCATAACTTTTCTTCCAAGTAGCAAGCATCTTTTAATTTCATGGCTGTAGTCATCATTCACAGTGATTTTGGAGCCCAAGAAAATAAAATCTGTCATTGTTTCCACTGTTTCCCCATCTATTTACCATGAAGTGATGGGACCAGATGCCATGATCTTCATTTTCTGAATGTTGAGTTTTAAGCCAACTTTGTCACTCTCCTCTCACATTCAACAAGAGGCTCTTTAGTTCCTCTTCACTTTCTGGCATTAGAGTGGTATCATCTGCATACCTGAGGTTGATGATATTTCTCCCAGCAATCTCGATTCCAGCTTGTGAGTCATCCAGCCCAGCATTTCACATGATGTACTCTGCATATAAGTTAAATAAGCAGGGTGACAATATACAGCCTTGATGTACTCCTTCCCGATTTGGAACCAGTCTGTTTTTCCATGTCTGGTTCTAACTGTTGCTTTTTGGCCTGCACACAGGTTTCACAGGCAATAACTAAGGTGGTCTAGTATTCTCATTGCTTGAAGAATTTTCCAGTTTGTTGTGATCCACATATTCAAAGACTTTAGTGTAGTCAATGAAGCAGAAGTTTTTCTGGAATTCTCTTGCTTTTTCTATGATCCAACAGATGTTGGCAATTTGATCTCTGGTTCCTCTGCCTTTTCTAAATCCAGCTTGTACATCTGGAAGTTCTCAGTACATGTACTATTGAAGCCTAGCTTGAAAGATTTTGAGCATTACCTTGCTAAGCATGTGAAATGACCACAACTGTATGGTAGTTTGAACATTCTTTGGCATTGCCTTTCTTTGGGATTGGAATGAAAACTGACTTTTTCCATCCTGTGGCCACTGTTGAGTTTTTCAAATTTGCTGACATATTGAGTACAGCACTTTAACAGCATTGTCTTTTAGGATTTGAATAGCTCAGCTGGAATACCATCACCTCCACTAGCTTTGCAATACTTCCTAAGCCCACTTGACTTCACACCCTATCATGTGAGTGATACTAGGTGAGTGATCACACCATCATGGTAATCTGGGTCATTAAGTCCTTTTTTGTATACTTCTGTGTATTCTTGTCACTTCTTAATCCCCTCTGCTTCTGTTACATCCTTGTCATAACTAACCTTTATTATGCCCACTTTTGCATGAAATGTTTCCTCGGTAGCTCCAATTTTCTTGAAGAGATCTCTAGAGCCTAGTAGCAAACCATTCCAGTATTCTTACCTTGAGAACTCCATGAAGAGTAGGAAAAGGCAAAAGATGTTTGCTAGCATTTATTATTTCACATTTTTCTGAAACTGCTAGCCAATGCAATTAGTTTAGAAAGAGAAAATGTTTGCGTCAGTCGTGTTTGACTCTGTGAGACCCCATGGACTGTAGTCAGCCAGGCTCTTCTGTCCATGGAGATTCTCCAGGCAAGAATACTAGAGTGGGTTGCCATGCCCTCCTCCAGGTGGTCTTCCCAACTCAAGGACTGAACCCATGTCTCTTATGTCTCCTGTATTGGCTAGCATGTTCTTTACAACTAATGCCACCTGGCAAGCCCCAGTTTTGGAAAAGAGAACACAAATGTTGTATCATTTTCAAATTACATTGCTATATGCCTAGAAAACCCCAAAAGAAGCATCCAAAAATTTAATGCAAGCAGTAAGAATTTGATATGTCCAATTACAAAGAGATTATAGAATCATTGTATATAACTTGCCAATATACTAAATGTATCCAATTGGTATATTTACTAAATATAACTCCAATTGGAATTATGAGAGGCATAATCATTTCAATCAGAATTTATTTAATAGTAAGTGAAGGATGAAGGACTGATGCTAAAGCTGAAACTCCAATACCTTGGCCACCTGATGCGAAGAACTGACTCATTGGAAGAGACCTTGATGCTGGGAAAGATTGAAGGCCAGAGGAGAAGGGGATGACAGAGGATGAGATGGTTGGATGGCATCACCGACCCAATGGACATGAGATTGAGTAAACTCTGGGAGTTGGTGATGGACAGGGAGGCCCGGCGTGCTGCGATTCATGGGGTCACAAACAGTCAGACACAACTGAGTGACTGAACTGAAGTGAAGGATAAAAAGAAAACTTTACCTAATAAAAGGAATTTGTTGACTCATGTATCCAAAATGTCCAGAGGTAAAAGCAGGTTTAAAATGATGTTCAATATTGTGGCACAGTGTTAACCTATATCATGATTCTATCTGTTGATCTTCTGTTTTCTTTTATGTACTCTAGGAAAAATCACCTTTCCTCTAACTACTAAACAAAAGTCCTGGGCTTCTTTTTAGCTGGCTCACCTTAGATCATAAACCTATCAACTAGTCATTATGAGTAAGGGAATTCCATGTATTAATTGGCTTTGGACTGAATAATGTGGCTATCCTGAACCTGTCAATATAGCAATGAGGTGGAATAATCTATATTTGGAGTTGGGGATGGGAGCAAGCCTAAACAAACCTGCTCACTCTTAATGGAGTATGGTGAAAGAGATATTGAGAAGGCAACCAAAATTGATAACAGTGATGATAATGATAATGCTGACTGACACTGATGGTAGCAACAGTAATAACAGATAAAATGATTGCATTTTAACATAGATCCATCATTGTGCTAATCTCATTCTTATCAGATTTAATTTTATTAACCTCATTTGGTTCTTGTGTAAACTAAGTAATGTTATTCACACAAAATGCTTATTACCTGATAATAATGAAAATAATAATTATTATCATGAAAGAAATAGTAATAATAAGGGAAGTAATAATAATAACAATAATATTGTTGCTGTTTAATTGCTAAATCATGACTGACTCTTTTGTAATCCCTTAGACTATAGCCCACCAGACTCCTCTGTCCATGGGATTTCCCAGGCAAGAATACTGGAATGGGTTGCCATTTCCTTACCCAGGGGATTTTCCCGGCCCAGGAATTGAACCCACATCTCCTGCATTGGCAGGTAGATTCTTTACCACGGAGATATCAGGGAAGCCCCAACAATAACATTAACAGCACTGACTGACACTCAAAAGTATTGGGTAAATATGCAGTATTATTCTTCTAATTTTATAGATGAGGTAACTGATACTTTTAAAATGTACATCACTATTTTAAGGTAAGTAGAGGTTACACAAGCTGGAATCAAGATTACCAGGAGAAATATCAATAACCTCAGATATGCAGATGACACCACCCTTATGGCAGAAAGTGAAGAAGAACTAAAGACCCTCTTGATGAAAGTGAAAGAGGAGAGTTAAAAAGTAGGCTTAAAGCTCAACATTCAGAAGACTAAAATCATGGCATCTGGTCCCATCACTTCATGGCAAATAGATGGAGAAACAGCAGAAACAGTGGCTGACTCTATTTGGGGGGGCTCCAAAATCACTGCAGATGATAACTTCAGCCATGAAATTAAAAGAGGCTTATTCCTTGGAAGGAAAGTTATGACCAACCTAGACAGCATATTAAAAAGCAGAGACATTACTTTGCCAACAAAGCTCTGTCTAGTCAAGGCTATAGTTTTTCCAGTAGTCATGTATGGATGTGAGTCATGTTTGGACTGTAAAGAAAGCTGAGCACCAGAGAATTGATGCTTTTGAACTGTGGTGTTGGAGAAGACTTTTGAGAGTCCCTTGGACAGCAAGGAGATCTAACCAGTCCATCCTCAAGGAGATCAGTTCTGGGTGTTCATTAGAAGAACTGACGCTGAAGCTGAAGTTCGAATACTTGGGCCATCTGATGTGAAGAGTCGATTCACTGGAAAAGACCCTTGCTGGGAAAGATTGAAGTCAGGAGGAGAAGGGAATGACAAAGGATGAGATGGTTGGCTGGAATTACCTACTAGATGGACATGAGTTTGAGCAAACTCCGGGAGATGGTAAAGGACAGGGAAGCCTGGCATGCTGCAGTCCATGGGGTTGCAAAGAGTCCAACATGACTAAACAACAGCAAATGTATTAGAAACCCATAGAAACAACCTAAACATCCATTGACTGATGACAGGATAAAGTAAATGTAATGCATATATATACAATGGAGTACCACTCAGCCATAAAAAAAGAACAAAATAATGCCATTTGCAGCAACATGTATGCCCTTAGAGGTGAAGGGCATACTAAGTGAAGTACATCAGAAAGAGAAAGATAAATACCATACAATATTACTTTATATGTGGAATCTAAAATATGATACAAACTTATCTACAAAAAATACTCACAGACATAGAGAACAGACTAGTGGTTACCAAGAGGAAGGACAGTGTGCAGGGATGGAGTGGGAGTTTGGAGACAGCAGATGTAAACTAGTATATATAGAACAGATAAACAATAAGGTCCTATTGTATAGTACAAGGAAATATATTCAATATCCTGTGATAAACCATAATAAAGGGCAATATTAAAAAGAATGAAATAAATAAATGCACCCCAAAATTGAAAGAAACATGGCTTACAAACAAAAGAATGTCTGAAGAAATGGAAAGTTTTACCTTGTTCTTAAAGAGAAATACTCTACATTGAAAAGATTAAAACATGATTTTGTAGCAATCAATGAAATTCCCAGTAGGGATGTGTGTGCTGTGTATATATGTGTATGGTGGTGTTTTGTTTGGGGAATGAAGGCAGAGACAGTAGAGCTCACAGAATATTTCATTTATAACCTTAGATACCAACTCTCCTGCATTTAGGCAGGACTAGGTGACTAATTTAGACCTGTGCTTTCCCATATCATAGCTACTAGCCACATGCAGCTTAACTGAAAAGTAAGTTAATCATTCTCCCAAAAGTTAAAATCTAATTTCTCAGTCATATTAATCACATGTCAAGTGCTCACATTTCATTAACTACAAATGGTGAGTGGATACTATATTGGACAGTGCAGATGACAGACCATTTCCATTATGGTAGAAAATTCCGTAGGAAGTGCCATCTAGACAATGAGTTGTGAGAGGAGAAAATGCGTGCCCTTTTAACTTGTGCACAATTCTCCAGCTGCTTTCCCCTGCCTCTGGAGACTGAGGAGCTGAGAAGTGTCGCTGTAAAGTATTGGCACTTCTGTCAGCCTCAGTACCTGAGAAGTTGCAGAGCAAATGCCATCCCTGCCTCACTCACACACCAATTCATGTGGTAGATACACTCTAAGAAAGAAGCTCTTGTGTTAACCCACTGAGCTTTGGAGATTGTTTGCTACCATAGTTTACCCACTTATGACTAAAACTTAGGTGGCATGTGGTAGTGACAGATATTTTAAGAAAGATGAAAACTTGGCAAAAACTTGATTCAAAAGTGAATATATAATAATAATCAGTTTTAAAAAAACCACTTAGGAACATTCTGATAGAAAGATAAAGTACAAACTTCTGATATCATAAATATTAAAATATATCATAAGTTACAACAATTGAGAGAGTGTAGGAATAGGCACACGGATCAATGAAAGAGAATGGATGTGAGAATAAATGAAAATTCAGTGTGAACTGAAGGTCTCATTTCTAATTACCTGTGTTCACTTCTGTCTCCCTGCAGTGCTAACCAGAGTCTTAGTCTTTGAGATGTAGTTTCTCTGTTTTTCTCAGAAGACTTGCCCCTGATAGAGCCATCTAGCAGCTGGGTCCACTAATACAATGTGCCTTTTATGATTTTATAATCCCTCAGTCCCATCCTCAATGAAGTCTATCTCCACCCTGTTTTCTAGTTAATTGTAATTGCCCGAGGCGTTCTACTAACTTATTGTCTGTTAACATTTCCAATTCCTTAGAGTCCTACCCATAAGGCCAATCCTTTCTTATCAGCCTCACAGTTCATATATTTTGAATGAAGATGGAATTTGTGCTTCACTTAGCACAATCCTTTATGAAACTTATAAACTTACATTTTACTCACTTAAATCTGAATCCTTCTGTCTGTGGTTGCTCACTTCTCTACATTGCAGAAATAGTTATATCCTATAGAAAACATGCTCTTTATTTCTTTAATCTTATTAACATTTTATGATTTCTAAATCTAAACTCTCCAACTATCCTTTACTCATAAGTACACATACCTAATAAAATAAATATTACATGCTAATAGAGTCCCCACTGCCAAGTAAAATTATACCCACAATCTCAGTAATGATGTTGGTCCCCAATTTCCTCAGACATATTCTATTCAAATCTGACATCCTCTATAATTTACTTGTATTTTTCAGTCCAAATAATACCTGACTGTCCATCCATCTTTATTTTTCCAGTGTTCTATGGAGACAGACAAAATGGTTAGGCTTTGGGTATAAATTTTTGCATTTTCGCATTCTGTATACCAAAACAAGTACTAGATTTATCAATTTGAATATTAAAAATAAACACCAGAGTTATTAGAAGAATAAATGAGATAATATTTTTACAATGTAACAACAGTTTTTTTTTTTCTGCCTGTGACCCAAATGATAAAGACAGCAAAGAAAAACATTGATAAATCAATATATATTTAACATCAGCAAAAATAGCAACCAAAAAAAAAAAAAACACCACATAATGCTTTATATGTAAAAGTTAAATCATAATGAGTAAAACATGAGGAAACTTTAATATATATGAGAGTTTACATATTTTGTAAGAAAAATAAAACAAAAGGAAAAAAGAATAAAGTAAAAACTTCAGTAGAAATTTGGACAAGGATATGAAGAGCCAAGTCACAAAATAAGATACACAAAAGAAAACAAATATATAAAAGATATTCAAACTCCCAGGTAATCACAGAAATGCGAATTTTAAAATGCTGAATTTCCCCCCAAATATTAGAATATTAAATCACTAAAATTCAGAATTAGGGCAGGATGCAGTGAAAAAGACAGTAACATTAGTGACAGGAATGTAAGATGTTAAAACTTTAAAAAGAACAGTGTTTAAAATATGTTTTAAAGTTTAAGAGAGACTTCCATTTGTTGTAATAATCATAAGACTTGAAATTTACGGCAAGGAGGTAAGTGTGCAAAAGCCTTATTTTGACTGACAGAAATCTGGAAGTATTTCATCTGTACAGCAAGAAAGGGATGGTTAAAAGTTGGAGGTAAAAACGTACAATGCAGTATTCTTCAGGCACCTAAAGTGATGATGGTCTTCCCTGGTGAGTCAGTGGTAAAAAATCTGCGTGCCAATGCAGGAGATGCAGGTTCAGTCCCTGGGTAGGAAAGATTCCCTGGAGAGGAAATAGCAACCCACTCCAGTTCTCTTTTTTGGAAAATTCCATGGGCAGAAGAGCCTGGTGGGCTGCAGTCCATGGGGTTGCCAAAGAGTCAGACACAACTTAGAACTAAACAACAACAAAGTGACGATGCATATCTGTATTCATTTACATGGGGGAGGAAAGGTCCAGAACATATTATTGAGAAAAATAAATTGGATATCTATCTGCGTGTATATGTGAATCCATCTATGTAAAAACAAATGTGTGTATGTATGTGTAAAAAGAGAATGAAAAACTTTTAAAGGAGTAATTATTATCTCTAGCTAATAGAATTTCAGATGATTTTTACTATTTCCTTTGTACTTTTTTCTAGATTTTTTTTTCAAATTTACAGTGTGTCTGCCATAATAAAAATCATTCAAGTAAATAAAAACAAAGATAATTATAAATATTATAGAGCAACCTGGGAAATGTTTGTGGTATTTTGTGACAAAAAAAATCACAATAGAGTTACATCTACACTATGATTGCATCTTCAAAATAGGTGAGCTTACTGCCAAGGAATATAAAAGAGTAAGAAAATAAGGAAGTAAGTAAATGATATGTTGTTGAATTGACACAGTTGATTTTTCTTTTCTTTAAAAACTGTCAACTATTGTTATGCTACTTGTTCCATAAACATTTTATGAAATTTAAGTATTTAATAGAACAGGTAAAATCAGTAAAAGAAGAAAGGTGGTCTGGTTGATGAAAAAGAAAGGTGGTCAGAAGAAATAGCCTTTTGACTCCAAAGGGAAGAATCAGGAAACTACAAAATGTTAGCTATGGAAGCGAGGAGATACCATACAGCTATCACAGTGCCAGAAGCTGCCTCAAGGGCAGTTGTAGGAGAACATTTGGGAATTTTGGGTGGGTGATTGAGGCAAATTGACAGGAACTTTCTGTTCTCCCACTGCTTCCATTAAAGCAGCCATACTATACTATTTTCACACATTGGACTTCCCATAGATCTTGGTTTGAGGTACAGGGGAAAACTGAAAGATTTGAAATTGAACCAAAAGATTTCCTGTGCATTTTCAATGAAAAACAAGGCATTATCTAACACATTCTCTAAATTATCTATTCTGTGGAGACTTTGGGCCTTTCCTTATCTTTATTTTATCACTGTGTTAAATAGGTAAACTGGTAGCAAAGCAACACTTGTCCACAAACATGGAAATTCTGTCCAGTGGAAGGCAAGGGCACCCCACTCCAGTACTCTTGCCTGGAAAACCCCATGGCGGAGAAGCCTGGTGGGCTGCAGTCCATGGGGTCGCCAAGAGTCGGACACGACTGAGCGACTTCACTTTCACTTTTCATTTTCATGCACTGGAGAAGGAAATGGCAACCCACTCCAGTATTCTTGCCTGGAGAATCCCAGGGACGGGGGAGCCGGGAGGACTGCTGTCTATGGGGTCGCACAGCGTTGGACACAACTGAAGCGACTTAGCAGCAGCAGCAGCAGCAGCAGGACAGAGAATTGGTCCACTCTCCCCGCCCCCACCCCCGCCAAAAAAAAAATCAATTCTGCATTTATTTATAAATTAATTTCTATAATTCTGATTCAGCTTTAAAAAGTGTAGTATTTACAGTTCACTGAAGTAGTTGTAACACATTACTGGCTTTCTCATTAGTTAATGAGTTAAATAAACTCTTGGGCATGTATTCATGTTACATTTGTATGAAATTCGTGGTTTTACACTTCTAAAAACACTTCCAAAAAACAAAAAAGGATAATACTGAAACTGAGTCCAACCCAAATCTCCTCTTTCCATATATGAGGGAAAGGCCCAGAGAAATCAGATAAACTTTCCTCACCAAAGAAATCCTCCTTATTAAATGAACATAATGAACATGTGATGCTGTTAACTCATGCTGTGGGGTGATTGTTGTTGGGGAACCTCCTTACTTTGTGTATCTATGGTAACACTGAGGCTGAATTACTAGGAGAAGAAGCTGGAGTCATACAGGATTTAATTCCCAACTCTCTTATTTCTAAGGATATGACTCAGGCAAACTACCTTTTTTCAGCCTCAGTTTCCTTGTCTAGAAAATAAGGACAACAATAATACATACTTTCCTTTTAGAATTGGCATAGCGTTAAATGGAATAATGCTTATTATGCTCTTGGAACCATGCCTGGAACATAAAAAGTATTTGGTGCTATCATCACCCATGCTAGTCTAGGGCACAGGTGTTTATAGAGGAATTATCATGAAATGCATGAATACAAAATATAGGGATACTTGGATTTATCCCTTAGAATAAAATTATAGATAAAGTATTATACATTGAATTTTATTTTTATGCTATTAACATACATCTCATTCAATTATACAGAATTACTTAATAAAATTAAAAATAATTTTGTGGCACTTATAGTTGCCTCCTTTGTTATTGGATGTAATTGCTTTAAGACAGACCCCATCTCTACACAGGAGTACATTGTAATTCATCATAACAATACTTCAAATGTGAATACTATAGATAATCTGGTCAGATAGTCCAATTTGTATATAATTAGGTGACAATTTAGTAAAATCAAAATTATTAGTACTATAAATGATAATTTTAATAAATAATAAGCAATAGTATACTCTCATCTTTCACATATGATTGTGATATTTAATTATTACATATTTCTCAACAGCATTTTACTCAACACTTTTATAAATATTCCCTTCCAAGCATTGACTACCATGTTTGTACACAGAAGGTGTTCAGTGAACGTTGTTAAATAATCGATAAACTACTGTGCTGTGTGCTGTGCTTAATTGCTCAGTCATGTCTGACTTTTTGCAACCTCCATGGACTAGCCACCAGGCTCCTCTGTCCATGGGGATTCTCCAAGCAAGAATACTGGAGTGGGTTGCCATTTCCCCTCCTCCAGGGGAACTTACCAACCCGAGGATTGCATCCAGGTTTCTCTCATTGCAAGCAGATTCTTCACTGTCTGACCCACCAGGGAAGCCCATAAACTACTGTACACTGTATTTTGTGTCCTATTGATAACGATATGCACCTGTGACCTCAAAAAAAGACTAGGAGTTGATCATCTGTTCTTCATGTGCACAGGGAGAGCTCATGCCCATTTTTCATTATTTTCCCCTCTAAGTTCTCTCTCCCTCTGTAGTTCTAGGATGCTCTATAATTAGATGCCAGCCAGGCATCAACTACTTCCTCTGGGCAAGTTTGTGCCTTAACACCTCTCAGTGACCTTCCATGCTAATTAAACTCCGTGTGAGAATAAAGAACATTGGTACTTAACTGAAATAAAAAGCAATTAAGTGGAAACATTTGGAGATGATTGTATGTTAATAAGAAATCTTAATCAATGTGTATACCTATGAGACTCACAGAAGTATCTTTGAAGAAATCACATTTTCTAAGCAAACAAAATACAAACTTCCTTGTTTTTAAGATGTGCACAAGCACATAAGTCTTTGATTTATTTCACAGGCAGAAGGAAAAATTGTCTCTATTATTCTTTTTGTACTTTTCTGAAAATTACTGAAATATCCCTGAAGCAAAGTTTGTTTTCTCTAATATATTAATTGAAAGTACTAAAAAGTATTAAAAAGCAGAGATATCACTTTGCCAACAAAGGTTTATATAGTGAAAGCTATGGTTTTTCCAGTAAGTTAGTACAAATGTAAGAGCTGGACCATAAAGAAGGCTGAGTGCCAAAGAACTGATGGCTTCAAATTGTGGTGATAGAGAAGACTCTTGAGAATCCTTTGGACAGCAAGGAGATCAAACCAGTCAATCCTTAAGGAAATCAACCCTGAATATTCATTTCAAGTACTGATGCTGAAGCTCCAATACTTTGGCCACCTGATGTAAAGAACCTACTCTTTAGAAAAGATCCTGATACTGGGAAAAATTGAAGGCAACAGAAGAAGGGTGCGGCGGAAGATGAGATGGTTAGATAACATCACCAACTCAATAGACATGAATTTGAGCATATTCTGGGAGATAGTGAAGGACAGAGGAGACTGGCATGCTGCCAGTCCATGGGATCATAGAGAGTTAGACACGACTTAAAGGCTGAACAAAACATCAACAAATATTATCCAAGAAATCTAAACTTGGGTTTTTTACCTTTCTGAATTGTTTAAGCACATTAGTCATTTGTATTTTAAGTGCATAATAAAACAGAGTAAATGCAGAAAGTTTAGATCAAAAGTTAGTAAACTCTAGTCACAGGCCAAATTTGGCCCTGCCCTTTTCTTCACTGTTCAACAGCTAGGAATGGTTTTTATGTTTGTAAAGAGTTATGGGTAAAAATTAAAAAAAAAAAAATGAAACAGGGACCATATGTAACACATAAAAACTAAAATATTTACTATTGGACCTTTTACAGAAAAAATTTGCCAATCTTTCATTTGGTTGATAGCCTGAACTGGAATTATTAGCATAACCCACATACATAAAACCATCCTAATTCAAAATAAGATATGGTTAAAATTTTAAAATAAGATATTTAAAATTTATTCATTAAATAATAAATTAATTCAATAAACATTTATTCCTTCCCAACCATATTCCAAGGAATTTCACACAATTAGCTTATTTGTGTCTCACAAATGCCTGAGGCTGACTCCTACTTTTTTATGAAGAACCAGACCCAGGACTAGTTCAGTACATTGCCCCATGACTGACACTGATATGTCTCTGATTCCAAAAACTGAAAGAGTCTCATTTTATCATTCCCTGGGTTGGGAAACTAAGGTCCCATGTGCTGCATGGCACAGCCAAAAAGATTAAAAACATCAAGAACATGCAGGAATGCTTCTAATGACCACTGGTGTTTTTTGATTAATAGATAAGTGATTTGATTTAAATGTTAAATTTTGGTAATGAGCAAATGCTTTTGAAGCATTTGTTTCTTAAATAAGATAGTGACTGGAAGTTTAATACACTCTGGTCGTCTTTGCAAATATTCTCCTTCTCCTATTTCCTGAAACATGGGATACACTTCAACCTATTTGACAAGGTTCAAATTAATACAGTCTCTGAATTACCCAATCCAAATTAGTGAGGTTGCTCATATCAACCACAAATATTTCAACATGCTTTATACTATCTATTCAGGGCATATGATTCCATGCAGAGTAACTGCAATGGGTGTTTCTAACAGATAAAAAAAGTTTTAACAGCTGTAAATACATGAAAAGAGGACTTAACAACAATCAGAATTCTTTGAGGGCTTCCTTGGTAGTCCAGTAGTTAAGAATCTGTCTTGCAATGTAAGGGACACCAGTTCAATCCCTGGTCTGGTAAGATTCCACATGCTGCAGAGCAACTAAGCCTATGTGCCGCAACTACTGAGCCCAAGCAAGTGCTGCAGCTACTGAAGCCTGTGCACCTAGAGCCTGTGCTCTACGAGAGAAGTCACCACAATGAGAAGCCCACACACCACAACAAAGAGTAGCACCCACTCGCCAAAACTAGAAAAAGCCTGCATGCAGCAAGAAGACCCACCACAGCCAAAAGTAAAATAAATAAATCTTTTTTTAATTCTTTTATATTTCTCCAATCTTCGCTAGAAAAATTTGCAAATGCTATTATTTGCAATACTGTAATTTGCAAAAATCTACTGGAATTAATGACCATCAGGATAAACTAAACATACTATCTTCCAGAATACCGTATATTAGATACACATGGATCCCTCATGAATATTCACAGACCCCAAAGGAGCAAAGAATATTGCATATGACATGCCTAAAAATAAATCTTGGCTAATGCTGATGAAAGGAAATATTGGCTGCTAAAATGATGCGTTATTCCTCTTTTCACTTCAATGTTTTGTTCCCTACTTTTATTAAGTTTTATTCCCCATCATACTGTTTATATTCGTGTCTTCTACGAGCTTAGTATTGTGTTAGGAACTATGCCATTATGTCAAACAACATAGAAGGAATACATTAGGCCCTCAGGGACCTTAGGATCTATTTTAGAAAGCAAGGATATATTCTGTTGATTCTAAGATTAAATTTTTCCCTATATTAACATTTCAAATTGAGATATGTCATCCAGTTAGCTACTGACCTGGCTAAACTCAGGCTGTAGTTATCATTGCCCAAACATGCTCGAGACTCAGTCCTAGTTATTTACAGCCATCACTTCAGCTGAATTATGTGCTTGGTTGGTGCCACATATAGTGAGTTTAATTACATTTGGAATAACTTAAAATATTATCCCATGTCATAGAATTGAACTGAAAAATCTGTATATATAGAAAAATTCACTGAAACTGGGCATATATTTTATACAAATGAAGCAAGTAGTTGTTTTTGGAAGAATTCCATATTTTTTATAATTCCGTATTCTATTATAAAGCAAAAATCAGATGTCATGGCACCTGAAAAAACAAAGATACTCCAAAAAAGTTGAAGATGTGTGACATTTTATTATGTGTATATATAATTGTTATTATATACTAAGCAATGCAAGTGAGAGCAGGATATTGCCAAATCTTTAAAATAGACGAGGAATTTCAAAACAGGAAGCTACTATGATTATTGCTAAGGGACTGCAGTATGCATAGTTCAATTGGCAGCATTTCATTCTTTCTGTCCTCCTAATGTATAAAATAATGGTATGTCCTGGAAATCATTGTCATCTTCAATCTGACAAAATATAGTACTTAACAAAACTAATAACAAGTAAAGCAAGGCAATTTGTACCAAAATCAAATGAGTGGTTTGGATAGTGCNTTTCTGTCCTCCTGATGTATAAAATAATGGTATGTCCTGGAAATCATTGTCATCTTCAATCTGACAAAATATAGTACTTAACAAAACTAATAACAAGTAAAGCAAGGCAATTTGTACCAAAATCAAATGAGTGGTTTGGATAGTGCAGAACTTTCATAAAGGCCTAGGAAGACTCTGAAATGAAAGTAAGAGCTGAACTTTTGGTAAAGACAGCTGGATTTTAAAAGTTGCAATAAAGGTCACTGCCTGACATTGAGGTATAGACAGAATGCTGATATGGTTATTGTGATCTAGAATAACCACACCAAGAGCAGGAGTTGTGGTTTCAAATCCTCCCTCTGCCGCTGACTAGCTGTGGGGTAATTGGTCTTAAACTCTCTGGGGGCCTCAGTGTTCACATCTGTAAAAAGGCAATAATAACTGTGACCATTTCATAGTCCTGCTGTAAAGATTAAGTGAGCAAATAGATTTAAATGCTTTTTAAAAAAATCCTTATTGAATAAATCAACAAATATGAAATAAACAAACAAAGCTGGAGTAAAGGTAAAGGTATTGCGGGCAAGACAAGATCAGAAGCAGATTATCTGCAATGAGATCAAGTCTGGTCTATCCCAGGGCAGATGAAGACACAGATTTAGCCACAAAGAAAAATAAAGTTCTGAGAATTCTCACAGACCTCACAGACCTCAAAATTATGTAGGTCAGAGTGAGGAATCTGAGTCCTATTCTCTAGTTAATGTGGGTCATGTGGTCTTTATTCCTCCTTCATTTTAGAAGAAAATTTTATTAGGTTTTGCATTCTAGATTGGTAATTTTTTTCTTTCAAACCTTTAAAAGTTTAATATTATTTCTTTGTCTTCTAACTGCTATTGTTTCTGTTGGGAAGTTATCAATGACTTCTTACTGAAAGCAATGTAGTTTTAAATACATATATGTGTGTGTCTATGTATGTGTGTGTGTGTGTGTGTGTGTGTGTGTGTATCTTGTTTGATATCTCCAGGCTTTTTAAAATGTCACTTGAAGTCATTAGTCATTTTGGGGAAATGATTGATCATTACCTCTGATTCTGCCAAACTCTCTCTCTCCTTTGCTTCTGGGATTCTAATTACATCTATAATAGATGTTACAGTCTGCATTATAGATTTTTAACATCTGTTTTATTTTTATCTCTTTTTTCTCTAGGCTTCAGTTTAAATCTTCTGTCTTGAGCTATCTTTTAGTTCACTAGTTGTGCCTCCTGCTGTTAAATCTATTTATTAAGTTCTTAATTATAGATACTGTATTTTTCAATTTAATGACTTCCCTCTGATCACTTTGTATAAATTCCAGTTCTCCAATATAATTATTCATCTTCTGCTCTATTATCTGGAACACATTAATCATAATTATTCTAAAGTCATTGTGTAATAATTCCAATATTTAGTTCACGTGTAAGACTGATTATATTGTCTGTGTTTTTGTTATTATTGATGTTATTTGGTTGTACAGTCCTATTACTTGATAAGCCTAGTAGCTTGACCGAATGCTAGACTTTGTTTTTAACTAATTAAAAGTTGTAGATGATTCTTCATTTTCCTATAGGGTTAATCTTTCCTTTGCTGGACAGAGTAAGAGGAATGAATCCTCTTAATTCATTCAGGAATTGAGCCAAGTTAAGGCTGGATTGCTTGTAGGTATGATAGCTCAGTTGGTACGATAGCTCCTGCAATGCAGGAGACCCCAGTTTGATCCTTGGGTTGGGAAGATCCCCTGGAGAAGGGAAAGGTTACCCATTCCAGTACTCTGGCCTGGAAAATTCCATGGATTAGAAAGTCCATGGGGCTGCAAAGAGTCAGACACGACTGAGTGACTTTCACTTTCTTTCTTTCAATATATACATATTTGTGGCTTGCTGTTATTCCCAAGGTCTAGTGCCCTAGAACTTTCAGCTGAGAACATAATCTGCTGTCACTTGCTTATTTAACTTATATGTAGAGTACATCATGCGAAGTGCCTGGCTGGATAAAGCACAAGCTGGAATCAATATTGCTGGGAGAAATATCAATAACCTCAGATATGCAGATAACACCACACTTATGGCAGTAAGCAAAAAAAGAACTAAAGAACTTCTTGATGCAAGTGAAAGAGGAGAGTGAAAAAACTGGCTTAAAACTCAGCATTCAGAAAATTAAGATCATGGCATCTGGTTCCATCACTTCATCACAAAGAGATGGGGAAACAATGGAAACAGTGATAGACTTTATTTTGGGGGGCTCCAAAATCACTGCAGGTAGTGACTGCAGCCATGAAATTAAAACAGGCTTGCTCCTTGGAATAAAAGCTATGACAAATATAGACAGTGTATTAAAAAGCAGAGGCATTACTTTGCTGACAAAGGTCCATATAGTCAAAGCTATAGTTTTTCCAGTAGTCATGTATGGATGTGAGAGTTGGACTGTGAAAAAAGCTGAGCGCCAAAGAATTGATGATTTTGAACTGTAGTATTGGAGAAGACTCTTTGAGAGTCCCTTGGACTGCAAGGAGATCCAACCAGTCCATTCTAAAGGAGATCAGTCCTGGGTATACATTGGAAGGACTAATACTGAAGCTGAAGCTCCAATACTTTGGCCACCTGATGCAACCAACTGATTCACTGGAAAAGACCCTGATGCTAGGAAAGATTGAAGGTGGGAGGAGAAGGGGACAACAGAGGATGAGATGGTTGGATGGCAACTGACTCAAGGGACAAGAGTTTGAGCAAGCTCTGGGAGTTGGTGATGGACAGGGAAGCCTGGCATGCTGCAGTCCATGGGGTCACAGAGTTAGACAGGACTTAGTGACTAAACTGAACTGAGTCATTTTAGACTGCCAAATGGTAAGACGCCTCTGTCTTCCAGAGTGGCCTTCTGCCTGGGCAAAGTTCAGTTCTCCGCCTTCTGCCTATGCAACAAAACCAGCAAATTCTGGGAACACTGGTTATAGATTATTTTCTTTCTTCTCCACAGTTAACCCCTCTCTGGAATCTTATACTCTAGCCTAACTTCTTCAGAAGCTCACTGATGTCTTTAAATTCAGGATTTGTTCATTTTATTTGGTTTTTCTATTTATCTTTGAAAAGATTGTTATTTCACATAAAACTAACCCATCTTACCCAGACAGAGCGACCTCAAACCTATAGGCCTTTAAACAAGAAACTGATATAATAGAAGTGCTATTTGTTAGAGGGTAAAATGTAGGAGACAAATTGAGAAAGACAGAACAGACCTTGAAAAAGGTGGTAATGGCAGAATTAAAAGGAAACAAGAAAACTGAGAGCATAATTTCTAATCTTTGTTACATCTCCAAGGTAGATACCTATGGCCTTACTTTATAGAGGAATCAATAAAAACTTAGATATGCATTATTGTCTTTCCCACCTCCCAAATCTATATATTTTCTCTATGGCATAGAGTGGTAAAGAATTCACCTACCAGTGCAGGAGATGCACGTTCAATGCCCGGGTCGGGACACTACCCTGGAGGAGGAAATGGCAACCCACTCCAGTTTCTTGCCTGGGAAATCTCATAGACAGAGGAACCTGTTGGGCTACAGTCCATGGGGTCACAAAGAGTTGAATGCAACTGAGCAACTGAGCACAAGCACACAAGCACATAGTAGACCTTAGTCCAAAGTGGCTCTGCCATCAGTGAGCCTCAGTTGTCAGATCCTTCAAACGAGAATATCTATTTCGTAAAATTGTGACCAGTGAGACTAAAACATATGAAAGCAATTATTTAACTATAAAGAGGTATATGTTGTAAGAGTAATTGGGATTTCTTTAATCAGGCATGGCAATACACACAGGATGATGCTATAAAAGTGCTGCACTCAATATGTCAGCAAATTTGGAAAACTCAGCAGTGGCCACAGGACTGGAAAAGGTCAATTTTCATTCCAATGCCAAAGAAAGGCAATGCCAAAGAATGCTCAAACTATAGCACAATTGTACTCGTCTCACACGCTAGTAATGCTCAAAATTCTCCAAGCCAGGCTTCAGCAGTACGTGAACCTTGAACTTTCAGATATTCAAGCTGGATTTAGAAAAGGCAGAGGAACCAGAGATCAAATTGCCAACATTCGCTGGATCATCAAAAAAGCAAGAGAGTTCCACAAAAACATCTATTTCTGCTTTATTGATATGCCAAAGCCCTTGACTGTGTGGATAACAAGAAACTGTGGAAAATTCTTCAAGAGATGGGAATACCAGACCACCTGACCTGCCTCTTGAGAAACTTACATGCAGGTCAGGAAGCAACAGTTAGAACTGGACATGGAACGACAGACTGGTTCCAAATAGGAAAATGAGTACATCAAGGCTGTGTATTGTCACCCTGCTTATTTAACTTCTATGCAGAGTACATCATGAGAAATGCTGGGCTGGAAGAAGCACAGCTGGAATCTAGATTGCTGGGAGAAATATCAATCACNCAGCCCTGGGATTTCTTTGGAAGGAATGATGCTAAAGCTGAAACTCCAGTACTTTGGCCACCTCATGAGAAGAGTTGACTCATTGGAAAAGACTCTGATGCTGGGAGGGATTGGGGGCAGGAGGAGAAGGGGACAACAGAGGATGAGATGGCTGGATGGCATCACTGACTCGATGGACATGAGTCTGAGTGAACTCCAGGAATTGGTAATGGACAGGGAGGCCTGGCGTGCTGCGATTCATGGGGTCGCAAAGAGTCGGACACGACTGAGCGATTGAACTGAACTGAACTGAA
The DNA here is from genome assembly GCA_006410875.1 of Neotragus pygmaeus. Classification (NCBI taxonomy): domain Eukaryota; kingdom Metazoa; phylum Chordata; class Mammalia; order Artiodactyla; family Bovidae; genus Neotragus; species Neotragus pygmaeus. Next base: position 752,086 of record SJYV01051819.1, read on the forward strand.
CTTGTACAGGCACTATGGAGAACAGAGTGGAGATTCCTTTAAAAAAAATGAAAATAGAACTGCCATACAACTCAGAAATCCCATTGCTGTGCCTACACCCCAGGGAAACCAGAATGGAAAGAGACACGTACCCCAATGTTTGTGGTAGCATTATTTACAATAGCCAGGACATGGAAGCAACCTAGATATCCATCAGCAGATGAATGAATAAATAAGTTGTGCTACATATACACAATGAAATATTATTCAACTATAAAAAAGGAATTCATCTGACTCAGTTCTAATGAGGTGGATAAAACTGGACCCTATTATACAGAGTGAAGTAAGTCAGAAATAGAAACACAAATACTGTATATTAACACATATGTATGGCATTTAGAATAATGGTAACAATGATCCTACATGCAGAGCATCACAAGAGACACAGAAAGAACAGAGTTTGGGACTCTGTGGGAGAAAGTGAGGGTGGGATGGTTTGAGAAAATAGCATTGAACCGTGTATATTACCATATGTAAAATGGATGACCAGTGCAAGTTTGATGCATGAAGCAGGGCACCCAAAGTCAGTGTTCTGGGACAACCCAGAAGGATAGAGAGGAGAGGGAGTTAGGAGAAGGGGTTCAGGATGGGGGCACATGTATACCCATGGCTGATTCAAGTCGATGTATGCCAAAAACCATCACAATATTGTAATTATCCTCCAATTAAAATAAATAAATATACATATATATACACTAAAGTGTTACAATAACATGTTTACCTTACCACCTTAATATAATTCATTATTTTTAAGAGTCTTTCTTAATTCTTGATAAAGCTTGGATTTTGACACATTGATAACATATATGATCATTTTATAAGTTCAACGCAGTGAGACTAAGTTTAATTTCTATATAAACTATAGACTTGACATTCAATAAGTCCTTGGAATCTGAAAATAATAATAGAAATAATAACAGTAATAAATGATTTAGCTTTTTTCCTTTTTCTCAAGGTCATGTTTAATTGCTTCCCCAAATGACCCCAAAGTCTTGGGATCGATAAATCTGATTTATAAATCATCTCAAAACATTCTTCAAAACAGAAGAGTACCTTTTAACACTGGTGTGGTATTTTCCCTTTAATTCCTATTTTTGCCTGCTAATCTTCACTGTGTGAGAAAAAGAGGTATTGATTTTATCTACAGTTTCAAAAAGCACCATTTGCAGAATGCTTCCAATTAACCCTCCTTGGAATATATTTCTCATTTTATTTATGAATGACCTCTGTTTGTGAATGCATTTAGTAGAAAGCAATCACAAACTCTGAATGTTACCGGTGGCCAGCGATAGAAATAGGCAACAAAATTATCCTTTTCATCCTTTGTAGGATGAGGGCTTCCCTGACATCCAGGAGTTGAAGAAATGCTCAAGACAGGCATTTCCATTTCAGGTTGTTCCTGGGCGAGCAAGTGCTGCAGGGCAGAAGCGGGGAGTACAATCTCCACCCACAGGGCCACCAAAAGGCCACCGGGACAGAAGGAACAACCGTTTCTACCAAAATAAATGTGGTAACATTGCATGAGTTGAGGGGTCACTGGGTCAGTGCAGTGATTTTCTCAGTTGAACCTTGTGGTTTATAAAAAGCAACGTGTCCACTTGTTTAAAAAAAAAAAATCACTTTTTTAATGTTGAGGGCAATGGGTGCTGAAAACTATATACTGCAGGCCCCAAGCTCTCTAGTCAGGGCCTCTGGTGTAAGTGGCTGGAAATTACTCCACCATCACCACCACCTTTAAACACATTCTGATTTTGTTTGTGCCTTTACTTCATTTACAGAGACTGTTTCCTTATCAAAATTCACTTTTTATAAAAATGAGATAGATCCAGAAACAACTCCTGTTCCCCCTCCAAAGTTTAAACTTTTTTTTGTAATTTCACTTCCATAAGTTCTGTTCCTCCTTTTGGATCATCTACTTTTTGGTGGCTCTATCTTTCTGTGCAGAAACAGCAGCATGAGTGATAATCAGATGCTTNTTTAGTAGAAAGCAATCACAAACTCTGAATGTTACCGGTGGCCAGCGATAGAAATAGGCAACAAAATTATCCTTTTCATCCTTTGTAGGATGAGGGCTTCCCTGACATCCAGGAGTTGAAGAAATGCTCAGGACAGGCATTTCCATTTCAGGTTGTTCCTGGGCGAGCAAGTGCTGCAGGGCAGAAGCGGGGAGTACAATCTCCACCCACAGGGCCACCAAAAGGCCACTGGGACAGAAGGAACAACCGTTTCTACCAAAATAAATGTGGTAACATTGCATGGGTTGAGGGGTCACTGGGTCAGTGCAGTGATTTTCTCAGTTGAACCTTGTGGTTTATAAAAACCAACGTGTCCACTTGTTTTTAAAAAAAAAAAATCACTTTTTTAATGTTGAGGGCAATGGGTGCTGAAAACTATATACTGCAGGCCCCAAGCTCTCTAGTCAGGGCCTCTGGTGTAAGTGGCTGGAAATTACTCCACCATCACCACCACCTTTAAACACATTCTGATTTTGTTTGTGCCTTTACTTCATTTACAGAGACTGTTTCCTTATCAAAATTCACTTTTTATAAAAATGAGATAGATCCAGAAACAACTCCTGTTCCCCCTCCAAAGTTTAAACTTTTTTTTGTAATTTCACTTCCATAAGTTCTGTTCCTCCTTTTGGATCATCTACTTTTTGGTGGCTCTATCTTTCTGTGCAGAAACAGCAGCATGAGTGATAATCAGATGCTTCCCCAGATATCATTGGAGGTGTTGAGTTATACATAGTGAATTATCCGTCTAAAATTGGAAAAATCATGAATACCAAAAGTTTGGGGTAAGCAGAGGCTTCTGTTGGCCTGTTTCGGCAATGAAGCCTGTGCATGCATGCGTGCTCATTTATATCTGACTCTTTGCAACCCCATGGACTGTAGCCCTCCAGGCTCCTCTCTCCATGGGATTCTCCAGGCAAGAATACTGAAGTGGGTTGCCATTTCCTTCTCCAAGGGATCTCCCTGACCCAGGAAACAAACATACATCTCTTGCATTTCCTGCATTGGCAGGCGGGTTCTTTACCACTAGCACCACCTGGGAAGCCTGGAGTCTGAATGAAGCCAGAGCAGTAAATAAACCTTTACCGTGTTCACTGAGACTTTGTTGTTCAGTTGCTAAGTTGTGTCTAACTCTTAAATTTAATTTTAATCTTAATTTGTCAGAAAGGTGCCCTTTTTCATATGCTATTAATCCATATAAATTAAGTGGCATATGTTAAACAGGATAAAGTTTAAATATATCTGTAAGTTATTCTTATTAAAGATATATTAAATAAACCTTAAAATGAGTTATTTGAAATATCTTGATTCAACATATTTTTAATTAACAGAGTACATGATTTTTGGTTAGTTTCGAGGAGGATTTCCAAGATTGTATATTACTGGGAAAGAGTAAGGTGAGCTCATAGTCTCATCAGTTCCTTGCAACCCTGTTTTCTCTGACACTGTTCTTTGACGAGTACCAGGACAGAGGCTGCCCTCAGCTTTTATAATGGCTTCTAATCAAAGGGATGTAACAGAAGGGAAGCCTTGGAGCTCAAGCATCACTTTGGTTGAATCCTAATAACGTTCACTTCAGTAATCTGCCAAGGCTGTAGAGTAATTTTGAAGAAATTACTTCAGCTGAGAACCAAAGAATTGAGGCTTTTGAACTGTGGTGTTGGAGGAGACTCTTGAGAGTCCCTTGGACTGCAAGGAGATCCAACCAGTCAATTCTAAAGAAAATCTATCCTGAATATTCATTGGAAGCACAGAGCTGAAGCTAAAACTCCAATAGTTTGGCCACCTGATGCAGAGAGCTGACTCATTAGAAAGACCCTGATGCTGGGAAAGATTGAAGGCAGGAGGAGAAGGGGATGACAAAGGATGAAATGGTTGGATGGCATCATCCAGGAGTAAGCTCCAGGAGTTGGTGAAGGAAAGGGAAGCCTGGCATGCTGCAGTCCATGAGGTCACAAAGAGTCGGACATGACTGTGTGACTGAACAAAAACAAATTTTGAAGAAAATTACTACCTGTCTCCCCTTATAGTGCATAGAAAATGTTTAGTGGTAGAAGAATCCAAAGAAAATTCTCTGTGTAATTTCATTGCTAGTACAAGATCTATTTATTAGGAAACATGATCATTGTTCAAATTTAACTACATCTTTTTAAAAGCTATTACCTTGAATTAGAGTTCCAGCTTCAAACTGCTTGATCAGGGAGATCAGGTATGTGGAAAAGAAGGTTCTTTGTATAAACAAAGTAATGAACTGTGAGATTGGGGTTGGGACACTGTTTCTAGCTTCCTCCCCTCCGAAATCTGCACCACAGAGTTAAGTCAAATTCTCATGTGTTACATCAGCTCCTATTACTTGCCCAGCCCTAAGTTAGTTGTTACAGAGATTGCCAAAAAATATTTAGAAGGCAAATTTTAATTAGGTATCAAAAGTCAGAAATTCAGAATTTCACAGTTTTCACTGCTAGAAATTTATTCAAGTGAATAATTATTGATATAGAAAATATTTTTCTATCAAGATGTTAATCATAGTTTTTTCATTATAATAAAATCAATGTAAAGGCGGTGATAACCTAAATGTCCAAGAATAGGAAATTGTTTACGTTAATTTCCATGTAAAACAAATGGAGTCAATAAGCGCAAGGCTTTGGAGTCACGTTTAGTAGGATTGGAATGACAGCTTCACTCTTGACCAGTTCAATCTTGGGCAAGATACTTAGCTTCTCTAACAGCTATTTTCTTGTCTGTAAAATGGGGATAACACTTTATAAAAAAGCAATTAAGGGGAATCAAATTATATAAGTTAGGTATACTATGTACCACAGAGTCTAGCATATAGAAAGTACTCATCATATAATTAATATTTATTGCTGTAAAAATAAAACAGGAGGCAAGTATTAAAGTTATATTGTAGAATAATATTTTCCTATAAGAAAATGTTCATGATTTATTGTTAAATCAAAAAAAAAAAAAACTATTAATGAAATAGAGCATAGTAAATGACATTATATTTAAAAAAAAAAACAAACAATTATCTGTTTGGACATTAAATAGCAGAAAAGATACAATATACTTTAATAGTGTTTACTCTTAATGATAGAATTATAGATGAATTTTTAGGCGTATTGCTTCCATAATTAGTTTATGTACTGCTTAACTGAGGGCTTCCCCTGTGGCTCAGCAGTGAAGAATGCCTGCAATGCAGGAGCTACAGGAGACACAGCTTCACTCCCTGGACCAGGAAGATCCCCTGGAGAAGGGCATGGCAATCCATGCCAGTATTCTTGCCTAGAGAATCCCATGGACAGGGGAGCCTGGTGGGCTATAGTCCACGGGGTCACAAAGAGTCAGACACCACTGAAGCAACTTAGCACGCACGCACTGAATAACTGAATAAACATGTTTATGCAAGCGTAAAAAGATGACTGCTGCCACAAAAAATAAAATAATTTGCTATAAGGAGAGGAAGAGATTGCTTCCAGCTAGGGAGATTTGGCTCAGCTGGTAAAGAATCCACCTGCAATGCGGGAGACCTGGCTTTGATCTCTGGATTGGGAAGATCCCCTGGAGAAGAGAAAGGCTACCCACTCCAGTATTCTGGCCTGGAGAATTCCATGGACTGTATAGTCAATGGGGTCACAAAAAGTCAGACATAACTGAGTGACTTTCATTTCACTTCAGAGGGATAGAGAGGCTATCACATACGTAAGGGTCCCCAAAGTATATGTGGGATTTGGTCAGGCTTGGACTTGGAGGACACTTCCAAGAGAACATAGAAGGAAGGGAAATGCAAAAGGTCTAAATGTTTAGGCTTGTTTAGGGAAGAACTCATTAAGTTTAGTTTGCATGAAGTAAGGAAAGGGTTTCCCACATCCAGATCAGAAAGAGTTTGAAGGTCCAGATAAGAATTTGGGCTTTATTCTAAATCTGAAGGTTCTAAGCAAAAGGTTAACAATGCTCCTGGAAAGAAAAAGAAGAGAACTGCAGTCAAGTAAGTTAAGGAAGAGCTTCACGTTTTACCCTCTGTAGATATTCCCAGTGTGATTTTAGCGCATTAAAACCTTTGCCAAATTGTACCTTTAAGACAGAAGAACAAACCATATTTAATTTTGTTTAATTCAGTAGTTGTATATGGATCAAAACACTCTTTCTCTATGCCACCGGAAGAATGCCATCAAGTCCAGATGAACTTCGATAGAGAAGGAACGGAAAGATGGTTCTGAGTATGGGAGTCCTGTTCATGTGGGGAAATCATCAATGAAATGTCTGAGAGAGGCTTTTTTAGGACCCCAAGAAGCAGAATGTTGGAAAGGAACACACTAAGGGATGAAAGAAAGAATGCAGAAAACAAACTTTGTCTCCTTCCTGAGCTGACCTCATCTGCAACATAATGACCCAAAGGCTCTGTCATGAGAAATCAGTGGGAAATCTTTATGGCATAAGATGCAATGGGAATAAGTTCATTTGTACTATATTTTTTAGAGTACACATATAAGCAATATCATGATATTTGTCTTTCTCTGACTTATTTCACTCAGTATGACAATCTCTAGGTCCATCATTGTTGCTGCAAATGGCATTATTTCATTCTTTTCTATGGTTGAATGATATTCCATTGTATATATGTACCACATCTTCTTGATCCACTCCTCCACTGATGGACATTTAGGTTTCTTCCACATCCACTATTGTAAATAGTGCTGCAATGAACACTGGGGTGCATGTATCTTTTCAAATTGTGGTTTTCTCGCTATATGCCCAGGAGTGGGATTGCTGGATCATATGGTAGCTCTATTTTTAGTTTTTTAAGGAAACTTCATACTGTTCTCCACAGTTACTGCACCAGCTTACATTCCCAACAGTATAGGAGGGTTCCCTTTTCTCCACATCCTCTCCAGGATTTATTGTATGTAGATAAATTGGGAGATGGAGACTGACATATACACGCTACTAAATGTAAAATACATAATAATAACCTATTGTATAGCATAGGGAACTCCACTCAATACTCTGTAATAACTGTATGGAAGCAGAATCTTAAAGAGTAGATACATGTATATGTATAGTTGATTTACTTTGCTGTACAGCAGAAACTAACACAACATTGTAAATCAACTATACTCATACAATAGAAGATGTCAAGAGGGTCAGTCTTGGAAAAAGCAAGCACTTAGCTCCTAGTCTAACCCACCCTTTCCAATCCCTCATTAGACACAATGACAAAGGAGAAGGTCAACAGCTCTCTGGCTGCTGACCAAGTGAAAAGGAGCAACAATGAAGTCCCATGTGGTTCTCCATGCCCTTTTCCAGCCTGCTCTCTTCACATCACTACCTTTATCTGCGTGGCACTATCCACACATGTCGTTTCATTAATAAACATAACTCCATTGAAGCAAGTGAAGCACATAACCTCCGTTCACAAGTTTGTTAAAGTTAAGACTATAATGAATACAACTCCTAAAGAGGCCTCTACCACATGGCCACAAGGCAACAATTTAGTCACAAAGTTCTGGAAGCATTTACTGACTGTGATTAATAAATACTAGCAATTATAAACATGCAACATAAATAAACAAACAGATATGCTAACAAATATAAATATTACTTAAGTCATAACTGTAAGATGAAAAATGCCAGTATTACATGTGTAAAATGTCCAAAAACAGTGTAAAAATATGGGAGACTTTGGCACACAATGGGAGTAATCAGAGAAAATATGCACAACCATCACATCAAAATCAACTGATTTCTAAAATGTACTTAGTTGTGTCTTGAATAACATAAGGAACACTTAAAAGGACTGCTCTGGAACTATCCCCACTTGTTGAAACACTTTATACATTTTACTTTTTTAAATTACAGCATATACCACTGTTCTAACAAACCCATCTAGTTTCTTTCTAATTGATGACTTGATAGGGTCAAAATCAATTTTAGTGACAAATGTAGGGGCAGGAAATGACATGAAAAACAACACAGTAGATTCTTGTATCCCATGGAATTTCCTTCTCTAGAGACAAACACCAAGTTATCAGTCTAGTTTGTAAACTAGAGAAAAAACACAGGTCCTGAAAGATCCCTTATTGAACTTTTTTGTAGAATGAAGTTAAGACAATATTTTTACTAAGTCATGGGAGAAAAGAGAGTTTAGAGTTTGGATTTGTTAAATTATTAGGTAATTGCTTGTTGTTCCACAGAAATTATGAAGTAAGTTGAACTGCAGCCAACTGCAAATTTAATTTTGCCAAATGTACTCCCAAAACTCTATACATTCGGGTCCAGGGCAAGTGCCTAGAAACACTTTAGTAACACTTAAAGATAGGAAAATCAAATTTATTAGGTCTTGTCATAAGCACATCAAGCACATTTTGTAATAATTCTTATAAAGAACCCACTACAGTTTAATGGACACTTCAGGGTGTGACTAATTATCTAACTTCAGATATCTGAGACAAAGACAGTGGAAAATTCTCTGAAGAAAAATGAGATTCAGATGATTAGACTTTTTGTGTATGTGCATGCAAAAATCCTCTTGATGAAAGTGAAAGGGGAGAGGAAAAAAGTTGGCTTAAAGCTCAACATTCAGAAAACGAAGATCATGGCATCCGGTTCCATCGCCTCATGGCAAATAGATGGGGAAACAGTGGAAACAGTGGCTGACTTAATTTTTCTAGGCTCCCAAATCACTGCAGATGGTGACTGCAGCCATGAAATTAGGACACTTACTCCTTGGAAGGAAAGTTATGACCAACCTAGATAGCATATTGAAAAGCAGAGACATTACTTTGCCAACAAAGGTCCGTTTAGTCAAGGCTATGGCTTTTCCAGTAGTCATGTATGGATGTGAGAGTTGGACTGTGAAGAAAACTGAGTGCCGAAGAATTGATGCTTTTGAACTGTGGTGTTGGAGAAGACTCTTGAGAGTCCCTTGGACTGCAAGGAGATCCAACCAGTCCATCCTAAAGAAAATCAGTCCTGGGTGTTCAATGAAAGGACTGATGCTGAAACTCCAATACTCTGGCCACCTCATGTGAAGAGTTGACTCATGAGAAAAGGCCNCACACACACACACACACACACACACATCTCACAAGCTTTGAGACTCAGGGCAGAAGAAATAATTTGAAAGGAAGCTGGATCAGAACAAACTTGATCTCAGAGAAGCCCCTGGTGAAGCAGGAGGCAGCCAGAACTCCCCCTGGGGTCACAGACGCTGGTGGCAGCCATTATTAGGAGCTCAGTCTGCCATGAGGACACTGGCAAGTACCGTTTTGGAGCTTTCCTTGTAGCTTTGTTGGCTCTGGAAATTTGGCCCCAGCCCCCACCTGTGCGTTGAACTACTGCTCTGGGACATCCAGTTCCCCTGGCCAGTCATTCTGGGACTCGGCCCACTTATCAGTGGGCAGGCACTAAACTGGGGCCCCACAAGAACCAATGCAGTCCCCCAGCAGGCTGACATCAGCTCGGACCCCTTGGGGTCCAAGCCAGCTTCTTCACTGGTGGGCAGCTCCAACCTCTGGTGGGCAGTCACACCTCCCACGATTGCTAAATTGTAGCAGTTTTTTTGGGGGTGGGGGTGGGGAGAGGATCAGTTTCCTAAGGCAAAGGATATAAAAGCAAAAATAAACAAATGAGACCTATTTAAACCTAAAAGATTTTGCACAGCAAAGATAACCATCAACAAAACGAAAAAGACATTCTGCTGAATGGGAGAAAATATTTGTAAATTTTATGTCTGATAAGGGGTTAATATCCAACGTATATGAAAAGCTCATACAACTCAACATCAAACCAACAAGGAACTTAATTAATAGATGGCCAGGAGACCTGAATAGACATTTTTTCCAAAAGGGCATGCAGGCACACACACACACCCACCCACAAATGCTGAACATCACCAATCAGCAGGGAACAAATTGCAAATCAAAATCACAATAATATATCACCTCACACCTGTCAGAATGGCTATAATCAAAAAGAACACAAAAAACAAATTTTGGTGAGGATATGGAGAAAAGTGAACCCTCCTACACCATTGGAAATGTAAATTAACTCAGCCACTATGGAAAACAGTATGGAGATTCCTCAAAAAAATAAAATGCACCTACCATGTGACCCAGTAGTTTTGTTCCTGGCTATATCCAAAGTAAACAAAAACACCTTTTTGAAAAAAATACATACACTCCAATGTTCATAGCAGCATTATTTACAATAGCCAAGCATTGTAAGTGTCCATCAGCAGATGAATGGATAAAGACATGGTATGTATATGTGATATGTATATATGGTGTGTGTGTGTGTACATATGTATCTGTTGGAATAAAACTCCACCATAAAAAGGAATGAAATGTTGCCATTTGCAACAGCATGGGTGACTTGGAGGATATTACGCAAAGTGAAATAAATCAGACAGAGAAAGATGAACACTGTATGATATCACTTATATATGGAATCTAAAAATATAACAAACTAGTGAATGTAACAAAAAAGAAACAGACTCACAGATATAGAGAAAATACTAGTGGTTGCCAGGTGGGAGTTGGGAATAGGGGAGGGGAAGCACAGGGGGTAAGGAAGTATAAGGTACAAAGCAGTATGTATGAAATAAATAAGCTACAAGGATATATCATACAGCACAGAGAATATAGCCAACATTTTATAATAAACACAAATAGAGTTTAACCTTTAAAATTGTGAATCATTATGTTATATACCTGAAAGTTAAACATTATTGTAAATCAACTATACCTCAATAAAATTTTAATTAAAAATAATAAAGATTAACATAGTATTCTTAACATTAAAAAATACATTAAATTTAACACAGATCCCAGATCAAAAATGTCATTTAAATATAACATCAGTAGCCCCAACACAGATAAATTAGCTTGTGATCTGGCCATTATTATTGCCTATACACTGGTATCCAATACATACAAATGTATTTTTCTGAAGGGTGGGAAAAATGGAATAGAATTAATATGACTATAATTCAACAAATTTTTTAAATAAAAGAATAAAAGGAGTTGTAGAAAATAATTTTGAAAGGACTGGTTGTACTTGAGATTTTGGCTAAGCAAAGTAAATTCAGAGTCAAAGTAAAAATGATACAAATTTTAAAAAGAAAAAAACGAATGTCATACTGTAAAAAATATTGATTGTCACATAACCATTAAATGGGAGACAAATGATATCATTTTAATGTGAAAATAATGAAGCCTATGTAAAAACAAAAAGGTGATGGAGGTGTTATTAATAGATTATTACTATAAATGCACTTTCTCAAACAAAAGGTAAACTATCATATAAGCAAAAAGAAATATAAAAACAGTAAAGGAAAGAGGAAAAAAGACAACATAAAAATAATGATGCATGTAAGCAAAGTGATAGTTCAGTTCAGTTCAGTTGCTCAGTTGTGTCTGACTCTTTGCGACTCCATAAATTGCAGCTCGCCAGTCCTCCCTGTTCATCACCAACTCCTGGAGTTAACTCAGATTCACGTCCATTGAGTCAGTGATGCCATCCAGCCATATCATCCTCGGTCGTCCCCTTCTCCTCCTGCTCCCAATCCCTCCCGGCATCAGAGTCTTTACCAATGAGTCAACTCTCCACATGAGGTGGCCAAAGTACTGGAGTTTCAGCTTTAGCATCATTCCTTCCAANTTTTGCATTTTTTTCCCCCTTTGGGATGGTCTTGATCCCTATCTCTTGTACAATGTCAGGAACCTCCGTCCATAGTTCATCAGGCACTCTGTCTATCAGATCTCATCCCTTAAATCTATTTCTCACTTCCACTGTATAGTCATAAGGGATTTGATTTAGGTCATACTTGAATAGTCTAGTGGTTTTCCCCACTTTATTCAATTTAATTCTGGATTTTTCAATAAGGAGTTCATGATATGAGCCACAGTCAGCTCCCGGTCTTGTTTTTGCTGACTGAAGAGAGCTTCTCCATCTTTGGCTGCAAAGGATATAATCAATCTGATTTCGGTGTTGACCATCTGGTGATGTCCATGTGTAGAGTCTTTTCTTGTGTTATTGGAAGAGGGTGTTTGCTATGACCAGTGCATTCTCTTGGCAGAAGTCTGTTAGCCTTTGCCCTGCTTCATTCTATATTCCAAGGCCAGATCTGCCTGTTACTCCAGGTGTTTCTTGCTGCTTATTAGAAAAATGTAAATCAAAACTACTATCACCTCACATCAATCAGAATGGCCATCATCAAAAAATCTACAAACAATAAATGCTGGAGACAGTGTGGAGAAAAGGGAACCTCTTGCACTGTTGGTAGGAATGTAAATTGGTACAGCCACTATGGAGAACAGTATGGAAATTTCTTTTACAATCTAGGAGTAAAACTACCACATTATCCAGCAATCCCACTACTGGGCAAATATATCCTGAGAAAACCATAACTGAAAAAAGACATATGTAGCCCAACATTCATAGCAGCACAATATACAATAGCTGGGACATAGAAACAACCTAGATGTCCATCAGCAGATGAATGGATAAAGAAGTTGTGGTAGATATATACAATAGAATATTATTCATCCATAAAAGGAATGCATTTGAGTCAGTTCTAGTGAGTTGGATGAACCTAGAGCCTGTTATACAGAGTGAAGTCAAAAAGAGAAAATTAAATTTTGTGTATTAACATACATATACAGAATCTGGAAAAATGATACTAATGAACATATTTGCTGGGCAGGAATAGCAATGCAAACAGAGAACAGACTTTGGATATAGTGTGGGTAGGAGAGGGTGGTACAAATTGAAAAAGTAACATTGATATATGTACATTACCATGTGTTAAATAGATAGATAGTGGAAAGCTGCTGTACAGACATAGGAGCTCAACCCAGTGCTCTATGACAACCTAGAGAAGTGGGATGGGGTCGGCAGTCAGGGGGAAGTTCTGGAGGGAGGGGACATATTTATATTTGTGACTTATTCATGTTGTTGTATGGCAGAAGCCAACACAATATTGAAAAGCTCATGTTGATGTATGGCAAAACAAATATAATATTGTAAAGTTAAAAATAAATAAATAAAATTAATTAAACTATCCCTAAAATAAATAAAAATAAATTTTTAAAAAGAAAAATATCCACTCTTGCCGTTTCTATTTAATATTATACTGGAGGTCCAGCCAGTGCAATAAGACAAGAAAAAGAAATAAATGTCATAAAAATTAAAAACAAGTAAACCTGTTTATATTGTCAGATGATGTTTATTTTGTTGAATATACCAAAGAATCTACCCCCCAAAAGTACTAAAATTAGTAAAGTAATTCAACAAGATCACAAGATACAAGATCAATATATGAAAATCAGATATAATTGGTTATCATTGAAATTTAAGACCTCTTATCTTCAAGAGAAATTGTTAAGAAACTAAAAAGCCATGTCCTACTGGGATAAAATATTCACAAAATATATGTGCATAAAAGACAAATAAAATATGAATAAGAGTCTTTTGCACATATTACACAAGAGAAGATATAACATATATAATAAGCACATGAAATGATGCACAGTCTTTAGTCATCATGGTAATCCACATTAGAGCCAAAAATGAGATACTACTAGGGTGCTGTGCTGCTATCCTGTGCTTAGTCACTCAGTCATGTTCAACTCTTTGTGACCCCATGGACTGTAGCCCACCAGACTCCTCTGTCCATGGGGATTCTCCAGGCAAGAATATTAGAGTGGGTTGCCAAGCCCTCCTTCAGGGGATCTTACCAACCCAGGAATCAAACCCAGGTGGGTTCTTTACCATCCAAGCCACCAGAAAGGCCAAGAATACTGGCGTGAGTAGCCTATCCCTTCTCCAGGGGATATTCCTGATCCAGGAATTGAACTGTGGTCTTTTGCATCACAGGCAGATTCTTTACCAGCTGAGCTACCAGGAAAGCTCTAGGGTTACCTGAATTAAAAATATGAAAATTCTAAGTGTTGACAAAGATGTGGAACAAACTGATTTTCATACGGGTACAACTACTTTGACCATTTTGGAAAAGAGTTTGGTAGTTTTTAGGAAGTCAAATGTACGTTTATCAGGACTTCTCTGGTAGTCCAGTGGCTAAGGCTCCACATTCCCAGTGCAGAGGGTCCAAGTTTGATCTCTGGTAGGGAAACTAGATCTCATATGCCACAACTAAAAGAGTTCACATGCTGCAACTAAAAGATCCTGCATGCCACAGTGAAGATCAAAGATTCCACATGCCATGACTAAGAAGACCCAGTACAGCCAAATAAGTGAAAATAAATAAATTTTTAAAATATATATAGACATTTATCACATGATTTGGCAGCTCCACTTCTAGGTATTTACCCAAAGAGAAATGAATATATATGTATACCTCCAAAAATTTTTCAAAAATGCTATTAGTTTTGTTTGTAAGAGTCCCAAATTGAAAACAACTCAAATGTCCATCAAGAAGGGAATACATAAAAACACCATAGGATGATCATAAGGTGATGTCATAGTCAACAATTTTTTTTAATTACTGTTTTAAGCAGTAATATGGATGATTTTCTGAAACATATGACTAATGGAAAAGATCAGACAAGTCCTAGTACACGCAAAATAGTTTCTAGTCAAAGAAAATCAGTGATAGGGGCCAAGAGAAAGATGGAGTGACTGACTGCAAATGGATGCAAGGAAACATTCTGGAACAACAGAAATCTATGTCATGAGTGGGGTGATGGTCACATGGGTGCATATGTTTGTCAAAACTTGTTAAACTATTCACTTAAACATATGTTTATAAATTATAGCTCAATAAGCTTATTTTAAAAAGAATCACTCTGACAAGAACAATGAAGATAGTCACAGGGCAAGGATAGAAGGAAAAAATATCATGAGGTATGCACAGTAAGTTTACCTCTTCGTTTGAGGATAGGAAGACATTTTTGTAACTGCAATAATGACTCTCTATTCCCAGATAAAGACTAATGAGAATAAAAGCAGTTTCAGAGAACTCAATTCAGCCCTTGGTAGAATAGGCTTTTCTTTTCTTTTTTTTTTTTTGAAAGATAATTGCTTTACAGTACTGTGTAGAACAGGCATTTTTAATGTGAAATAAGGAAAGGAACATTAAAGGGTAATGGGGACTGAGTCTTATTCCAGGAGGCACTCTAGCAGAAGCAGGGAAGAAGCATATACTATTCAGAACATTGATATAACCCATTGGTTTCATAGAACTTTCCTGCTTCAGAATTATGAGGCTATATGAATATATTTGCTGTTTTCAATATGAGTTAGATTGAATTGTCCTGGAGAATAAATGCTTGTTCTTGGGAGAGATGCAGACCTATGTCTTTAACTTTAAAGAAACAGATATGTTCACAAGTCAAGCTGCAGAGCCCTAGATACCCACTTCCATTCCACCCCTCTTCTGTGAACAGCAAAAGATCTTAGACAACATTGATCCCTTCTCTCCGAGTCCAGACCAAACACCCTAGATCTGAATCTTGGTTATTTGAATGTGGGATAAGAAATATTTTCAAGTACTTGATTTTCTTTGGGTTTTGGCATGAAGACCCCAGGCAGGTGGGTTACGATTATCAAGAGATGAGAAGGAAGTGTAAAAAAAAAAAAAAAGGCACAAACCTTGGATCAGAGGAGCAGGTTAACAAATGGCTTGAATCCTTAGGCAACTCCCTTTGGACTCCTAGGTAAACCATATTTAGCAAGAAATTTAAACTTGACCCCCTTGTGTTATAATTCCCATGGCAAACTGCTATATACCTTCAGTGAATAACTAAATTTCTACAAAGCCTGATAAGATGATCTTGGAGAAGCTCAAGTCAAGTTATAAAGGAGAAGAGAGTCAACCCTTCTGAACTTCATAGGGCCTCTGATAGGGGCTTAACTTAGATCTGATAAAGTGTGTTGAATTCCATGAAAACCAAACCTAATTCAGTGAGCCTGAAAGAAAAAATTAGTAACAGGGGAGAAGCAGAAGCTCCTTCTTTTGGAAGCAAAGTGCCAGAATGCTAAGAGAAGGAGGGAAGAAAGATATTCTCAAGCAATAAAAACCAAAAGTGACAAATATTTACTGTGTACTACAATGCACCTGGTACTGTTACAAGGCCTTAGGGCATAGCAGCTCTTAGAGTTTCCCAATCACATTAGAAACAGGTATTATTATTATTTCAGCAATAATGAAATTGATGTTCAGGGGATTCTAATAAATTGCTAGAGGCTATATAACTAGTTAATGTTGCATGATGTCAGGTTTAAAATTCAAGTTTCTACAGCTTAGAATTCATAATTTAAAAAAAGAAGAGAAAGTCACAGAAGAGGAAAGAGAATTGAATCCAAACTCACATAGCAGAGAGTGTACAGCAGGAGGAGGGTACACAATTTCTATGGTATTAGGCCAGGATAACACTGAAACCTCACTCTTTTTGGATGTGGCAATTAGCTAATTAGCCAGCAATCATCACTCCTCTATGAGATCCTTCACTCTGAAATCCTCAGACTAGCTGAAGCTTCTTTTTTCTTGAATCTTAAAATGTAGCTACAGATACAAGCAGAAATATCATCTCAATCTGGAAACTTGTTAGAAATGCACATTCACAGATCCATCCCCAGAGCAGAAACTCTGGTGGAGAGGTTCAGCAAATGCATTTTTAATATAATTTTGTGTTTTTTGGTCTAAAACAACACAGATTTCTTATCTTGCAGTTATGTTGGTTAGAATTCCTAAATAGACGTCACTTAACTAATGTCAAGGTGTCAGTAGGGTTGAACTTCTTTCTGGAGATGCTAGAAGAGAATTCACTTTCCTGCTTTTTCCAGCTTCTAGAAGCTACCTGCTTTCCTTGGCTCATAGCCCCTTATTCCATCTTCACAGTCAGCAGCAATGAGTCAAGTCCTTCTCACATCACACCACTCTGACTTCCTCTTCTGCCTCCCTCTTCTGCTTTTAAGGAGACTGGTGCTGACTAGACCCACTCAGATAATTCAGGAGAATCTCCCTAGTTTAAGATCAACTAATTAGTAACCCTAATTCCATCTGCAATTTTGTCTGGGCTTAGACTACAGACATCTTCAGCAGCTACATGTAGCCAGCCGCAAAGTGTTGCTGGCCACTCAAAAGTTTGAGATCCAGCACTTAGGCCTCAGCATTTGTCAAAGGCTTGTCCCCAGGTCTCCCCAAGCCACATGATTAGAGCCCCAGTTTCCGGAATCTGAAAGAAACTAGACCATAGCTAAAAGGCCTGGGTACAAATGATGTTATTAGGGTGAAATCACAACCACCAGGCTGCAATGAACTTTTCTCTGCTACTGAAGCTTGTCACCTTTGAAATATCATTAAGAACCTGGATAGTATTCAAGAGCTAGTATGATTTACAAAGAATCTGTTAAACAAGCCAGGCCTGTGGAGTTGTTCCGCTACACGAGCATTTTTCACTTTAATGATTAGGTTGAGAGAAAAAGGAACCAGCTCTCCTATCCAGATAGTTGGGCTGAGCTGTCTTTTCTCAGATGCTTCTATGTCTATGACAAAGGCTTCACACTGAAAAATAATGGGCCCTGGTTGCTGGGTCATTGAATATTCCTTTATTCCTCCTAATCTCCGCAGTAACAGAATTTGGATATATATGAGTAGCAGAGAGAGATCACCGATAATGATTTGTCTTAGTTGAAAATATTTTGCCAAAGATGCTGCGCACATTTCCTCAATTAGATTTTTTTCATTAAATTTCTTTGTACTTCTCTTTTTTTTTCCCTCCAAACTTGAACCTGACCTAATGTTCACCTTGATATTTAGTTGATGCTGACTGGCTTATTTTCTTTCTTTCTTTTTTAATATGCAGTGTTCATAAGAACGTGTTTAAGAGTTACATGTAGGCAAAAAGGTTACTCGAGCCAAATTAAACCAAATTACAGTAAGTAACAATAGAGGAAATAAGATATTTCATTAAAATGATACATTCTTATTATGTATTATTATGTATTTAATACAGGACTTGCTATACATCACAAGTGTATTATTACTATGCATATTTAGGGTAGGAAAGTAATGAAAACAATATTTCATTCTGTAATAGTACAGTAGTTTTATGGGCAAAATTTGAATGGGAAGCAGTAAAATCAAAAAGTAAACCTGATAATCTCTGAAATAAGGTTAGGATGGGAGGGTATGTATGGGGACAGGATGCTCGAAAGAGATGTGGAAGGAAACAGATAACTGGGAGAGAAAATAAATTCCCATTTGTTCGGCAGTAGGTCTGTGTTCGTGAGTGCTAAAGTTAGTGGGATCTCCAAGCTGTAGTGAACCAGGGTTCCCTTTAATGGGGAAAGCAAGAAACAACTGAACCCCATGGTCAAGAGAGTCACCATCATTTCTTGAGTAGGAGGAGACAGTTGAAGATGAAAAATATGCTAAAATAAAGCAATAAGGAAGTGGTAACAGTCTTAAGGGAATGAGAAGTAGGACAGACAAAATCAGGGTGCTGCAATAAATTTACCCCAAACAAATACATCGAGGCGAGCCCAGTTCTCCTTCTCAGGTTCAGAGGGTTATTTTCTCTGTGCTCATCGAAATGGCCTGGAAAGTCTTTAACTCTGGAGTTATGTTTCCAGATTTCTCTTTACTCGGGAATAGAAGCAAAAGAGTAGACACTTAAAATGGTTCAGGAAACCATGACACAAACATTTCGAGGTATTTGGGAACCATGGGATGTGTGAGACACACACAGTGCCTTTGCATCTTAACTGAAATCCAGTGGCATGGGCTTCCCTAGTGACTCAGTGGTAAAGAACCTGCCTACCGATGCAGGAGACACGGGTTTGATCCCTGCTTCAAGAAGATCCCACGTGACAAAGAGCAATTAAGCCCGTGCACCAGAACTAATAAGCCTGTGTGCCACAACTAGTGAAGACCACAGGGCCTCATGCTCGACAGTAAGAGAAGCCACTGCGATGAGAAGCCTGAGCACCACAGCTAGAGAACAGCCCCTGCTCACGGCAACTAGAGAAAAGCCCACGCAGCAACGCAGACTCAGTGCAGCCGAAAACAACTACCTAAAAAAGTAAAAATCATTTTTAAAATTCCAGCAGCGTGTGAATCCCACTTTAAGCACAGGGAAGGTATATTGCCTTCATTTGTTCACTTTACACGACCTGAGTATAATTCACACTGAAGTTGCTATGAGGGAGGAAGTAGGATAGATTAACCTTTCGGTGCCACACCTGGTCTCCGGATTTCCCAACGTGTTAATGAATTTCCTGAGATGGGAGCGTCATACCTGCTGGCAGTACATTAATCTGAGGGAACACGCAGCATTACATCCTCCAGACTCAAAGGTGGGTGAACCAATTTAGAAAGTGTTAAATCAAGTCCAGGCCATTCCCTAAAGACAGTACCAACTGCAAAGCCCAAAGACATCTGGAAAGTTACTCTGGCACAGCTTACTCAGTTGCTGCTGAATTTCTAGCCTCCTTTCTTCACCTGCATCTAGAAACTAGGGGATTTGACCCTATGCCTCTCGGAAATTCCTTCAGAGTAAAGAGGAACTATAAACATAACAAGAAGCTATTTCTCAAATGTACCAACCCATAGGTCAACACCTACTCTGTTCAATATGCCTGTGGAGATACAGATATTTTTAATGAACAGCCTGACTATAGAGATAAATATATGCTTTTAAAAAGATATCTTGTCATTGGAAGTAACTGAGGATGAGAATCTACTGGGAAGTAAGCATTTTTAAAGTAACTAATTTTTAGATTTTTTTTTTTCTGGTGGAATTCAAAAGCATGTTTAAGATGGGCTGGTGAAAATGATAAGCAGATAAGAAGACAGCACAAAGGAATCTCATTCTTAAAGGGATTTACTAAATTTAAACACTTGAGGCCAAATCCAGTGTGAAGAAAACTGGAAAGCCCACCTGGGCTGTGTTCTGGAGGAGTCAGGCTAGGCAACGCTTCACAGAAACCAAGGGGCGTCTATGCAGATGTGTGCAGAGTAGGAACAGGAAGAGGGACAGGATCCTGGTGATTCTTCAACCTAAGTATATAAACCCAAGGGATGGAGAGAATTGCAAATAAAATGGAGATGGTTCAGGGAGAAAGAAACTGAAAAGTAGCTTCCCCAGCCCCACTGAGGAGCCTGGACAGTGAGCTAAGCAGAGGGCAGACCTTGGCTCTGTCCTGCTCCAAATGATTCCTTTGTCCAAATTCTCGCTTCCCCAGGACCGAGGCAGGGAAGACAGATTCTCTTTGTTACTCTAGCTCTAAAACTGAGTGAGATACCAGGCATAGAGCAGAGGGGTTCATAAATGTGCAGACTGAATCGATATGGCAACCATTCAACCCACATGTGAAACCACATGGTGGGATCATGTCCCCGACACTTAATCTTGGCGTTTCCTGGGGTTTCCTGCCCCTCTGCCTTAAAACTTATACCCTGAGGGCTTGGCTTTTTCCAGGAACCTGCATGGATTGGCAGAAGTTATATATTGTGTGAGCTGCCGTAGGCTATAAGACTGTAGCTTTAATTTTAGGAGATACTATTAGATTACTTGCCAAAAAACTCTACAGCAATTCACATTTCAGAAGTTTATGAGTATACACTTTTCCCTGCTTTCCTACCTAAAATTATTATCTTAATTCTAGTTTTTGACAATCAGATAGGTATAAAAGAAAAGTTAATAACTGCTTTCATTTGTATTTTACTCACTACTAGTCAATGTGAGCATATTCTCATATATTTATTGGCAATTTGTATTTGTTCATCTGTAAATTACTTATTCATTTTTAATCTATTTTTCTATTACATTGTCTCTTTTGTTTATTTGTTTTTACCAATTTGTAAAAGTCCATTAAACATGATAGATATTAACTCTGTTACACATTTTAAATTTGCTTCCATATAAAATTCCTCTGTTAATTTTGCTTATGTTATCTTTGTGTGCCCACTGTGGTGAATTTAAGCATAATGTTAGCGCCTCCCTGGTCATCCAGTAGCTAAGACTCCGTGCTCCTAATGCAGGAGGCCTGGGTTCCATCCCTGGTCTGGGAACTAGGTCCCACATGTTGCAGCTAAGAGTTCATATGCCGCCATCAAAGATTCAAGTGCTGCAAGTAAAGTCCTGGCACGGCTAAGAAAATAAAGAATTTTTTTTTTTTTTTTAGAAAAAGGACATTAGCTGTTTTATATTTTGGTGGAGCAGTGGAGAAACTGACTCAGGATTAAGAATCAAAGAATGCTGTCCAATCCGTGATGCAGAATCAAGCCATCTGGGATTACTACACCCAAGGCACGTGCCAGCAACTTGCTTCACTGCAGCCACAGGGCTAAGGTCCCCACGATTGGTGACCAGGCCTCTCTCTCTTCAGTTGGACATAATAGGGAAGTATGTCATCCTGACCACAAGTTGGCAGCTCCCTTGAGATCTGAGGGTCATCTGTCTTAGGATGTAGCTGAACATGAGGATGGCAGAACAGGCAAACAGAAGCCAAGCGTGGCAGCATTAAACCACTGCCTGAAACAATCTTGAAGTCAGTGATTCCTCTGTATTCCCTGTTCGATGAAATAACAACTATCCAGATCATTTAAGCTTACATCAGGGTTTCTGATACTGGAGCCAAAAATGTCCTAAGAGATGCAGAAGACACCATGTTCTGATACTTTTGTTCATGGTGGATGTTTAAAAACATTTTCTATGTTTCCGACAATAGATCAATTGATCTAGGAAACCACCAATTCTATTCAGGTTTTCTAATTTATGTCAGAAGCAGCAAGTAAAATTATCTTATGATGTGTTCTATATTGTCCAGTNCAGAGGATGAGATGCTTTGATGGCATCACCAACTCAACGGACACGAGTTTGAGTAAACTCCAGGAGTTAGTGATGGACAGGGAGGCCTGGCATGCAGCAGTCCATGGAATAGCAAAGAGTAGGACATGACTGAGCAACTGAACTGAACTCAACTTCCTAAAGGCCTTGTCTCCACATATAGTCATGCTGGGGTTTAATGGCTTCAACATATGAACTTGGAAGAGAATTTAGTTGATTGCAGTATATGAGAATCAAAAATCTATCCTATTGATTGTGTTATTGGTGACTATTTTGTGATTGAAAAACAGATAAAAATACGTAGGTACAAGTTTCCTTAATTTCAGGCAAGACTTGTTAAATTACATCTTGGGGTTTTTTGGTTGTTTTATCATTTCTTTCTTAATTATAATGCTTTTGTTCTGGGTCTCCTTTTCCTATCCTCTTGAATCCTTTTATACTCTTTAATTCATATTTCAATTATTTTAATTTTTTTCAGTTTTCTCTTCTTTATGTCTTACTATACATGTTTTCCACAATGCATGACAAAAAAGACTTCCTCCAATTTTGTCTTCCTCCATGACAATTTTTCTTTCTTCTACTTACTCCCTGAGTTCTACCAGCTCATATTTTATTTCTTCTCATTGCCTCATCATTTCTTCCCTTAGTTTTTGATTTTTTGTACATGGTTTTGCTTCAAAGAAGCACTGGATCATAAAGTTTTTGGTCCATGTTGAACTATGTATTCATAATTTTCATCTGTCCCAGGAAAACAATTTTTTGGNTCATATTTTATTTCTTCTCATTGCCTCATCATTTCTTCCCTTAGTTTTTGATTTTTTGTACATGGTTTTGCTTCAAAGAAGCACTGGATCATAAAGTTTTTGGTCCATGTTGAACTATGTATTCATAATTTTCATCTGTCCCAGGAAAACAATTTTTTGGTGAATATTACTTGTCAATAAATTTTACTGCTAATTCTTCCTATTTTGTAATATATTTTTATAGATGCTATGCAAGCTCTTTTATGGGCCAAGTATTTTCAAGGAATTTCTGTAGGTGGGGAGGACCAATGTAGGATTTCATATCAATGAGGGCTCTCTTCTCTTTAGCTGACACAGATAACAGCTTTTTGCAAGTAACTGGCCTGTGGGATTTTGTTTGTAATAGGCCCTCTTTCCCTCCTCTGAACCTAATTGCTTCTCCAGGGTGTGTTCTCTTTCTCATCTCTATCTGTCTCTATTTCTAATATCTCTTTCCCCTCCTTCTCTTGCTCATGCCCAGGGTCTCTTGTGTGAAACTAAACTTATTTTGGCACCTTTAACAAATCATTTCACATTTTCTTTTCATTTCTCAGAAAATGGCATTTGCATTTTTGTTTTTATGTCTCTTTGATTGATTGATTTTGTTTGGTTTCCTGGAAAAGATAGAGATTGCCTTATGTGTGTAGTGTTCATCCTAGAAATCTTCCACTGGAAATTATGCAATCTACAATTAGGACAGACCATGTAGATTATGTAAAAAAGCTACTCAGTTGATGCCTGAATACAACCTTGTTTTATTCATTTCTGTAACTCTGGCACTACAGAAATGTGTCAGCCTAGGGTACTACTGGGTTTGGTACAGCTGAAAGAGCCGCAGGCCAGGAACATATATAAAAGATGTGGTGTTTAACATTTCCTTGGCCACTGTCCAAGGTAAAGCAAGACGATTTTCTGTGTGGGCCTCCAATTCTCCAACTGAATTGGGTGAAAGGATGACAATTAACCCTCCTTTTTAAGAAAGGTCAGCAATTTTTTATAAATATTTGGACAAATATATGATATCAGATTTCAGGATATATTCTATATTATAAAGATAAAATTTTATATATAAATACATGATTTGCACTGAGTCAAACTTCTGAAAGAGTCCTCAGCCATGACACCTCCAGGAGGGAGATATCCCAGTATATCTTCATCATATCCTTACTAGGCTCAAACTTTTTAAATTTGGCTTTTCCAACAAACATAACTTAAAAGTGTGGGGAGATGTTTTCCCTTTTCCCAACACTTGGCATTTTAATTATTAAATGCTTTTCCAAGTTAAATTTTGAGTGCAAAAGCCATGCTGCTGTCTAATAATTTAATTTGGAAAACAAATTATATGTAATTTCCCTGACAGTCTGAAATCTGTAAACCACTGAAAGAGGGCCAAGTCATTGAACTGCATGATAATTAATGTTTATAATAAAATAATTATATTTTACATTTGCAAAGGTCTAAAAATTCACAGTAATTCTTCGTATCTTTTTTTGCTTACTGACATTGGGAAAATATAATGAGCTAGCTTCACTTCAAAAAAACTGAAGTTTTTAATATTTGCAAAAAGAATCATTTTTATTAATAATACTGTGAAGATAAGAAAGTTGTAAATGCTCTAAGTCAAAATGTGCCTCTTCCACCGTAACCTAGGGATCTGGGGAGGTGGTTTAAATCCAGTCACCAGGGGACAATTTAGTAAGTATCTACAACTTGGGCATTAGTTACTGTGGCCTTCTAATCTTTTATTTCCTAACAATCATATTTGTGTTCAATAAATAGGTAACTAAATATAAACGGGACAGAATAACTAATGCCCAGATCCTAGATACTAACTAGATTGTTTACTTTTGTTTTTGATAAATAAAATGCTACCTTGGATTCTCCTTACAAACAATAGGTTTGTTTTAAACTTTAAAATGAAAATATACTTGATAAGTATTCTTATCATGACTAAACAATATAACCTAAAATAAAAATGCAAACTTTCTCAGCTTGCCTTGCCTACTGTTCATTTTACAAACTCAACTTAATCTGTTTGATTTGCTTGACAAAGCAGGTGTGTAACATAAGCTACTCTCTCAGCGTTCCTCAACATTGTTTCTAGTGTTTTCAAGGTGTATGAACTGAATGTATCCCTCTCAAAATTCATGTTGGTAGCTTGACCCCCAGCATGATGGTATTAGGTCAGGAGGGTGGAGTACTTCTGAATGGAGTGCTCTTATGCTTTTATGAAAGAGACCTCAGAGAGTTCCCTTGTTCTTTTCTTCCACATGAGGACACAGCAAGAAGATGGCTGTCTTTAAACCAGGAAGCCACCACTTAATAGACACTAAATCTGCCAGAACCATGATTTTGAACTTCCCAGTGTCCAGAACTATAATAAGGGTTTGTTGTTCAAACTACCCAGTATATGGTATTTTTCCGTGCATGCTAAGTCGCTTCAGTCACGTCCAACTCTTTGCAGCCCAATAGACTGTAGCCTGCTCTAGGCTCCTCTGTCCATGGGATTCTCCAGGCAAGAATACTGGAGTGGGTTGCCATTTCCTCCTCCAGGGGATCTTCCTGACTCAGGGACTGAACCTATGTCTCTTACATCCGCTGCATTGGCAGGCAAGTTCTTTACCACTAGCACCACCTGGGAAGCCCCATGATATTTTTGTTATAGCAGCCCAAATGCAAATGAAATATAGTTATCCCATTTTACAGATGTGGAATTCAATAACCAAAGAGGCAAGGCAGGAGACAGGAGTAATGGAGTGCAGACTTTACTCTGTCATCTGCCTGACTTAACCCCAAACTCCTGATCTCTCTACTCACCTTCGTGAATACACACTTAAGCACTCCCATAGGAGAACAGGAAAATACTATGTCCCACACTGCACTGTCACAATCAGAATCCACAATTAACACACAGTTGGAAAATGGACCTGGTGAAGTGATAGATGCCACTCCCACTCACATTTTATTCAACAAGGCAAGTCACACCATCACATTTAACTACCCTGTGTTCAAAAACAGGAGAGATAGAAATACTTGGTAGGCAACACCGATGACTGTGGCATTTAGTCTAAAGGTGGTTTAATAGTAGTTTATGAGGCTAATGAAGTCAGCTTGTACTTAATGCTGAAGGACTTTGAACTCCATGTTCTAGGACATCCGGAACCACTGAAGGTTTTGAGCAAGAACATGACACCATAATGGATTGAGCAGCAATCTGAATTCCCATAAAAGACATGGGCTGCTAGACTCTGAGACCTGCTTTCCAATTTTCTTTTCAAACCAACCTAGTTCATGCTTTTTTCTCACTCATCAAAGCAGAACCTGGGGCATGCCTTCTCAGGCCAGCTTCTCCCTCCTAAGAACCATAGAACGATATGATCTTTTAACACTAAAAGCAAAAGCTATTATCTGGCACAGGGTGAAGAGTCCTGCTGACACCACTTCAGGTGAATTGTAGTTGTATGTGGCGGGAAGGTGATCGAAGGCTCTCAGAGAAGAGCAGCCTGCCCCCAGGAGCAGGTACTATCACACAGCTGTGTAATTGAAGTTGTTCCTTTTATTTAGTGGCACAACCTTAGAAGTTCCCTCTCTGAAAAAGAAAATGCATACAAACAGAGACACAGAAAATATAAGCCTGTACTATGATTCATCTTGTTTTTTAGGGACAGATTCCAAGCTTTATGTTCATCAGAGCAAAAGGTGGTTGGGCCCATTTCCTCGAGTCTAGACAATTTGTGGTCATGTTGTTGTCACTTCATGTACTTTAAGACTGACATTATTTACAAATTCCTTCTACATGAGGTTCTTTTACAATGTCTAAGATAGAACCATGTAAAATTAAATATTTAATACTATGAGACAATGTGTATACATATATATATGTAGATATACATATATGACTATATGTAGCAACAGATTTGTATACAGAATATATAAAAAGTATACAAATATATAAAAAATTATATATGAAATATATTCAAAAATTAAGGGTGTTAAATACAATAAATATGGACAAAAGACTTACACACTCCTCCAAGGAAGATATACGAATAGCAAATAAGTACACGAAAAATGCTCAGTATCATCAGTTATCAGGGAAATGTAAATTAAAACAACATGATCATACCATACCCACTAGAATAGATAAAATTAAAAAGATTACCAATATTAACTACCATCAAGGATGTGAAACAACTGAAATTTTCATCCACTGCTGTCAGGAGTATAAAATTGTACAACTGATCTCAAAATGTAAGAAGTTTCTGATAAAGTTATACTTTCATTTACCCTATCACTGAAACATTTCACTCTCAGGTGACTATCTTAGTGAAATTAAAATATATATTCACAAAAAGACAAAAAAATATTCCACCTGCTTCATTCAAAACACCTAAAAAGTAGAAATCAACCCAGATGCAAGTGACAATATATTTATACAATGGAAAACTACTCAGCAATGTAAAAGAACAAGCAATTGCTTCTTCAAATAACATGCTTGAATCTGAAAAGCATTTTACTAAAAGAAAGAAGTTGAACAAAAAGTTCATACTATATGATTCCATTTATATAAAGTCCTAAAAGAGGCAAAGGTAATCTATGGCAACAGAGCCTTTGACTGTGACCTATGAGTAGACAGAGCAAGTTTTGACTGCAGCAGATAAAAGGGAATTTTCTAGAATAATGGGAATGTTCATCATCTTAGTGTATAAATAATGCAGAAAATACGCATTTGTCAAAATTCATTGCATAATGCAATCAGTATCTCTGCATTTCACTATATGTTACTATATCTCAAAATATTAAAAATAGTTATTTAATAACCTGATCTAAATAATGACAGCTAGAATTTCTTAGAAATGCATTAGCCCTGATACATCTGCTACATTTAGTTCCTATTTTGGAAACTTCTAACATATAGCATATGTTCTAAAATATAGGAATCACAAAATTGAAAGTCTGCAGTAAACAATAGCCAACATAAATCAATAAAATGGTCTGGATAAAGCAGTAAGAAGTTGGCCATGATGAACTGCAGAGAGAATGCCATATTTTAGAAGCCTTCAGATATGGCTCCAGCCAATGTTTGCTTCTTGGATTTGCTGGCCCAGAGTTACTACATTTCCTGGTTTGTCAAAAGAAATCAGAAATATATATATAAATGAAACATACCAGCATTTATATTTGCAAAATTAGTTTTAAAACTAAACACCAAGCAAGACAAACATTGTGTTTGATATAAATTTTAAGCAACATAAAATGACCCTAGCCTTCTCAGCCCCACCTAGATTCCAATTATCTCACTAGAGAATTGCTTTCTAAGATCAAAAGGAAGCAGGAAGAAATAATCATTGCTCAGAAACTAAATGTCAAGACACATTTCCTTAATTCAATCAAACCCAAGTTCTTTCTGGTTGGTGATGGAGGGAAACATCGTTTCCAACTCTTGCAGTATTTTCCTCCTTCTTGCTAATGTCCCTTGTCACCTCTCCACGCCAGACCTAGGAGGCACTATTCACAGCTGAAACCTATGCCATTATCACATGCACACACACCTCAAAAGCTGATGTCAGACTTAAAAGCTTAAACTCAGCTTCAATAAAGTTTCTAAAGAAAAAAAGAACATACAGAAAGATAATCTAATTTGTGAGATTAAGTTATCTCAATCTATTATGTTATCTTTCGCTTGTGATGCCATGGCATTAACAACCGGATTCTTTCCCACTGCCTCACCTGAGAAGTTGTAGACCTCTGCATCTCTGACTAAATACTAGCCTGCATCCATGGATCAAAGGTAGATTAATCTCACACCCCATCTTTCTTGGGATAATCCTTGGTATATGCATATTTTGTTGGCATAATTATTAATAGCTTCTCTTTAACTCTCAGAGTTGGCCTGGTTTTAAAGACAAATTTTACAGTCCCCCTTGTCAGAGGGCACCTTAAAACTGGAATAACTATCATATCTAGACTTTGAGCCTATAACCAAAAGGGAGGGAAAGTTTTTTCTTGCCTATCCATGGCTCACCTTTTACCAATTTCCTAGCAAAATAACCTATAAATAACAAAGAATTCCACTTCATTTCTGGAATGATTTTAAAATTCATAAAAAAAAATAAGCGTTGAAAGTCAGTGGACATGTGGTTTGCTGAAACTAAGCATTATATGAAAAGATTATTTGAGTCCCTAAATCCTTGATTTTAATATGACTGTAGCACATAGACTTAATAATAGATTTGGGAAGAAGACCTGATGGTGTAAAAGCAAGATCTCTGAAAAAAGAAATGGAATTGATAAAATGGGTAAGGAGGAATGAAAGAAAGAGGGCATAAATGGAGTCCTTGAGAAAGCATACCTTTTCTCACCTTAAAAGTCAAGATCCTGAGCGAAGTCGGTGGGTTAAAGTTAGTGAAGACTTTACATGTGTTCAGGGGGTCACCAGGCCAGAGGGTGCCTGTGCCTCCGAGTGTCTCAGCGCAGAGTTGAAGGGGAGCTACAGGCCTTAGACAGAAACCTCGTACCATCATGGTGTGAGAGCTGCAGAGCATCAAAGGCTAAGTTGGGCATACAGGCAGGCAGATGAGGGCAACCCATAGACTCAGACAATCTAACTAGTGTGAACAGAACATCAGAAAATCTCTAGAACTTCATTTTCCCTTCTACTTTCTCCATGCAGACTAATTCACGGAAAACTGTTTGTAGACCACCAACCTCACAAGTTCTCAGACTTATCAGATGTGTTAGCATGGCATTGGATAGTGCAACCTAAAAACTAGATAACTTCACGTTTCAAATTCTGCAGCAGTTGTAAAATGTAACGCTTTTTTGAAAATATGTATATGTGCCTGTATAATTGCATGCCTAGAAATAAAAAGTATGCAAAAATCAGTGTTCATCTCTGAATGTTGAGATTAAATGTACATTTTTGCAAAGAATTTGATTACTTTTTCCTCAGAAAAAAATGAGTAACTGTTTTTTAATTTTGCACTAAGTGATTAATGTGTGTAGTATGAAATACAGAATTCTTTACACAAAGGTAGAAACTGGTTACTTATTTCTTTAATTTGAAGACTCATTATATTTTTTAAAAAAGTCACATCATTTCTCAAAGTAGAACTAATGCAAACACTATTAAGCATCACTCTTTCTAATATGTGATTGTTCTTGCAACACATCTTATACGGTCATCACCAACACCAAGTCTTAGCAGGCATTACTATAAAGATTTAGAATCATGTTTCAATTGTTGGTCTTGTGTAGGAAAATACATTGAAGGCCCTAAATTTTCTTTCTCTGCTTATAGATTGATACATTAAATTGTTCACTGTATTTTAAAAAAGAAAAGAGAAAAAGAGTCTTTAGGACCCCACATGTGGAGCTTATATATGGCTGAGAAATGGGTTGTAGACCAGCCAGCCTTCATGAGTGGTTCAAAAAGGAAACAGATGGCCTGACATGTTAGCCAGAGTCCTTGGCAGATGAGTGATCACAGAGGATACCAGTCAGTGACAGAGGACAATGAGTAAATGACCAAAATGAGACGCATCTTTGCGGGTGCAGAGGACAACCATGAGCAAGTGGCCCTGCCCAGTACCATGAAGCCCAAAAGCCCTTGGAAGCTTAGCTGCTATACTGGGGAGAAGGAACAAGAGGGGAAGAATCCTAGTTTCTGACCATGTTTATGTTGAAATGCCTGAAAAATAAAGTTGGCTGAGTTTATCTGGAATCGGGGTAATTACGTTTTCTACTTTAAGTGAAAAAGGGGTATGAAACGAAAGCTACATTTTTGGTTTTTACACATCTGAGCCTGTGACCTGTGAATTTCTTACCCACTCTATTGTATTCCCCAGTACTCTGTAGTTTTTGTCATTGCTTTCCACCTGGTAGCATAAAAAGCCTAAAAATCTTAAGGAAAAGCAAACTTGGTGACTGGATTGCATCAAAAATATATATATTTGAAGTTGATACAACACCCAGAGAAACCATAAATCTGACCTCTCCATGGCACTTCAAGTAGTGGACTCATTATCCATAATGTTCCCACAATCAGGAAATGTAATTTTGGTCATTTGTTTCAAACTCTGCCCCCACCAAAACCTGAACTGCCAAGAATAACAAAATTGACAGATTTGTAATTCAACTCTCCATTTCCCCTTCCTGTTTGTTTGATGGATGTGTAGATTAGCAGTGAAATGGCCCAAGACTAGCAAGAAAATGAGGGGAAAATACCTAGTCGTGGTCTCATAACAGAACTTTACCACTACAACCTGCCCACCTTCTGCATCTGTATCTTTGCTTTAGCATGTGCACACAGAGAGGCATGCACACAGGCACACACACTCATCCTCTACAAAACAAACCTACTGTTCTTAATATTTCTAGAGCAAATACATCTTTAAAACAGGAATCCATTATTTGTACTTTAACTTTTTAAATTTACATTGGTCCACTTGTATTTTTCTTTAATCTCGGGGAGATCCTTTTAAAGAAAAATTGTCCTTGGCCTCCAAAACTCTCTTTAACTAAGCCTCCACATTCTTCTCATAAACACAACATATGGAAGCCCTGTACCTTCCAAGCCCTGTACCTTCACACAACAACATCTTGTCCTTCATGGATCTCCCATCCAACTAGCCATCCTCTTCCTTTTCAAGCACCCAAGTCAGAGTACCGGCCTCAGACCTTTGCCATTGCCCTTGCATATGATGGTGGATCTTGGATGCACGATTAGTATTTGAGGCAAAAGCCTCAAATGCCCTCTCTCCTCTCAGCCCCATGCACGGGTCCACTGCACATAAACAAATCACCTGCTATGTGGCCGGATCTCGATCACCATTACCCCTCGACATTGCTCTCCTCCAAGGTCTCCACTTACAGACATTCCTTTCCTCTGACCATAACTCATCTCTTTCCATTTTTTCTAAATTCCACACTCCCAATGACTGTTTTTTATGATCATTATGATCTCTAGATCCTTGAACTCTGTCATGCCTCTTGGATGTCCAAGGACCTTTCTCTGGGCTCATTGACTCTCAAACTGTCCTGGACCCAATGGCAGTGATGATCACTAATACTCTACCATCTTACTTTCAAAGATACTCCAACTTTTTGCTTTCCTCAATATGGCCCCATTACCCCCTGCCAAGCATCCATGAAAGATACTTCTAGAAAGACAACTTTATTAACCTGAAACACGTTGTCCTTTTGTGCCCTGTTGGATCTTCCTCTTTTTTCTTGAGCATGGTATCTAAACTCCTACCTCCATCGCAATCCAGGATCCCCCAACTTCAGCCTTATCAAGATCAATCAACGGATTATTGATCTCAAAATATTTCTCTATTTTGCTTGATTCTGTCTCTTCCTGATTTGCTCCAGAATTTTTCTCCCTCTGTTTTGCATTTTCAATCTCTCCCCCTCCAAGTTCCTTCAACTAAGTTAAGCATTATGCTAAATTTTCCCACATCTTAAAACACTTCCCTCTCCTCTGACTAGAATGAGATGATAATTTCATGTCGCTTATCTTTTTAATCACAATTTATTGAACAAGGACTCTAATTCCATTCCCCCTTCTGGCTTGCCACTCACCTCTTACCATTTAGGACCAGCCTTACCTTCTCAGAGACCACATCTCAGTGCCTACCCTCCACCTTTTTTCTGAAATCTTTGACACTGTTAACCCTGCTGCTGCTAAGTCGCATCAGTCGTGTCCGACTCTGTGCGATCCCATAGACAGCAGCCCACCAGGCTCCCCTGTCCCTGGGATTCTCCAGGCAAGAACACTGGAGTGGATTTCCATTTCTTTCTTCGATGCACGAAAGTGAAAATGAAGTCACTCAGTCCTGTCCAACCCTCAACGACCCCATGAACTGCAGTCTTCCAGGCTCCTCCGTCCATGGGATTTTCCAGGCAAGAGTACTGGAGTGGGGTGCCATTGCCTTCTCCAGTGCTAACCCTAGCCTCACTGAAATTTCTCTCTTGTATCTGCTGAAACTGGCCCTCCTCCTACCTCTCTGATCAATCTCTGCCCCATTTTTAGCTCTGCTTTCTCCTCCTGCTTCCCCAAGTGTAGGCAGTTTCATGACTATCCTCAGCCAGGAGCTTTCTCTATATATACCCTTTTCTCCAGGGACTATCTCCCTCCTAACATTTTCAGTCATCTCCTAGACATCTTCATTTGAACATCCCATTTAGATCTCAAAGTGAGAAGTTGCAAATTTGAATGCATCTTCTTTCCCCCATCTACCACTTTTCCCAGAATTTTCAATTTTTTGTTAATATTCTTTAGCATCCTTTATGTCACACAGAGTTAAACCTCAAAGTAGTTGTCAAGCCATATATCATCTTTTGCTTCCATATCCAGGCTGTGTCTAATAGCCAGCATCTTCCAAACTTTCTGTCTCTATTTGAAGTCACATTTGTGAAGACTTGCCTTATATTTTAGTTTAACTCTTGGTATCACACATTGAAACTCCTGAAATAGCTAAATGGCCTCCCCTCTCATCTCTTCCCTCTCTGAGACAACCCAGATACTTCTGTTGAACTGATCTTTTGAAGGCATAGGTTTAACAATACGACTTCCCCTACTCAAAACAGTCAATGGCACCCCATTGTCATCTCAGTTAGTGACAAACTCTCCATTCTGGCATTTGAGGACTTCTACAATATGGCCCAGCCTGTTTTCCAGTCATGTATTCTACTTATCCTCATGCTCTAATCATCTGAGGAAACTGAAGAAAAATACTGACAAGGGTTAAAACTGAAACATTTCTTTTTCCCCTTACTTTGTATGTCCTCTGCAAGAAGATTTATCATTTAAAATTATCTACTTAAATGTCCACGTACTCTAGTAAACTTTTTATCTTTAACCTCCTGTCATTCTGTGGGTAGATCTGGATAAAGGAGAATGACAAAGAAACATATTTCTCAAGGAGCCAACACTAAGGACTTCCCTGGTGGTGCAATGGCTAAGACTCTGCACTCCCAATCCAGGGGGTCCAGGTTTGATCCCTGGTTGGGGAACCAGGTCTCCATGCCACAACTAAAGATCCTGCATGCCACAACTAAGACCTGGAGCAACCAAATAAATTAAATAAATTAAAAATATATTTTTTAAAAAGCCAACACTCTTTGTTCCTAAATAGGGCTAGAACATTGAGTTTTTAAAAGTTTAACACAACACCAGCACTAATAAATGATATTTATTATTATGGCTATGACTTAGTCTAAACTACATTCTTCATAACTCTCTAGAGAAACCTAATACTTACAAACTTATAGCAATGCAATGAATTCTTGCCCCTAGACAAGCAAATTAAAGTCCACCCAAACCAGTTTTGAAATTTCAAATTCATTTCCAACATTCCTAATCCACAAATTCATCTGTTCATTGGATTCTCCTTTAAACTTATTGTAACATCTTTTTCCCTCATTTAATTAATGAGTTAAACAATGTCTTTGAGATATATTTATTTTATACATGTATGAGAGTCATGTACCTTCATCACTCTGACTACAACTACCACTGAGGATGTCAGATCTGCCAGCCACTCACAGAGCACACCAGCAGTCACTCCAATACTACAAACCTAAAGCCTTACTTAGCCTGCTGGCACCCGTGGCGTTTTTGAGTAAAGGAGCTTCTACAGCTACCTTCATCTTTTCCCAGGGGTTATGATGAGGTGGCATCAAGTTAGCTTGGGGGTAAATATAATATTTGGGCTTCCCTGGTGGCTCAGATGGTAAAGTGTCTGCCTGCAATGTGGGAGACCTGGGTTCNTGGGAGGGGTCGGGGGCAGGAGGAGAAGGGGACGACAAAGGATGAGATGGCTGGATGGCATCACAGACTCGATGGATGTGAGTCTGAGTGAACTCCGGGAGATGGTGATGAACAGGGAGGCCTGGCGCGCTGCAATTCATGGCGTTGCAAAGAGTCCGACACGACTGAACTGAACTGAATCTTTGTAGTTAAGAGCTTGGTTTGGTTTTTTAGATTCCACATGTAAGTTAGATAATAAAGGATTTGTCTTTCTCTGTCTGATTTATTTCACTTGACATAATGCCTTCAAAATCCATTCATACTGTTGCAGGTGACAAGATTTTATTCTTTTTTATGGCTGAAATACACACATACACACACACAATTTCTTTATCCATTCTTCTATCAGTGGATACTTCTGTTGTTTCCATATCTTTTCTACTATAAATAATGCTATGATGAGCATGGGGATGCAGATATCTTTCTGAGATACTATTTTTGTTTGCTTTGGAAAAATACTCTGAAGTGTTTAAAATTCTCTCCCCCTCATATGCTTCCACCACTATGACCATAGCTGCTGCTGCTAAGTCGCTTCAGTTGTGTTCAACTCTGTGCGACCCCATAGACCGTAGCAGTCAGACTTTAATAATGGCCAGATCTGTTGATTTTGCTTTCATCTTGATATCTGTCTTTATGAGGCAGAATGTAGTTTTAAAAACTGCTCTCTGGAGCCATATGGCCTGGGTTCAAATCCTGTCCCTGCCATTACAAGTCACATGACCACAGAAAAAAGTTACATAACCTGGTTATGCCTTCATTTCCTCAAATGTAAATTGGGAATAATAAGAGAACCCACTTCATAGAGTGTTACAGTGCCTGGCACATGGCTTTACAAGTAGTACAGTGCCCGGCACATAGCTTTACAAGTAGTTTTTAATTTAAAACTGCTTATGATTTCAAAAAATAAACATTTTTGACAGTTTTCTGGATCTCTGTAAACAATTCTTTTATTTCTAAACAAGAACTTGGAAACCTTCTTTCTAAATCAGTGGTTTAATGCATAGTTCTCCATGTATGTTGGTTTCAAATTCTAATGTTGCTAAAAAAATTGATTCTAAAAAATTTGTTCATGGACTTTAATGATCACCATGGAAAATTCTTTCACCAAATCCACCAACAACTCTGTCAAAAGACCTAGACTCTAGGCCAAGATCTCTGCCATAGGGATTTGGGTCACTAACTAGCATGTGTTTCATTTAACTTTTTTGCATTTGAACGTCCCTAAATTCAACAACACTGAAAAAGGAGATGCTGGAACTTGGAAACAAACCTATGAATGTTTTCAGGGATTCAGACATGAACAGAAATGTTCAGAGATGACAATGAGTTTTGGATTCCCTCATTAAAAAGTCAGCAAGATCAATAAGGACTTACTGTATAGCACAGGAACTATACGTAATATTTTGTAATAATTTCTAAGGTAAAAGAATCTGAAAAAGAATACATATATGTATAGTTGTTTAGTCACTAAGTCATATATGATTCTCTTGCAACTCCTTGGACTGTAGCCCACCAGGCTCCTCTGTCCATGGAATTTCCTAAGCAAGAACACTAGAGTGAGTTGCCATTCCCTTCTCCAGGGGATCTTCCCAACCAGAGGGTCAAACCTGCATCTTCTACATTGGCAGGCAGATTCTTTACCCCTAAGCCACCAGAGAAGCCCAAATATATATTTTATATATATATATTCATAGGGTTGGCTAAAATGTTCATTTTGTTTTAAGTAAAAATAAAACACATACTTTTCATTTTCACCAAGAACTTTAGTGAACAACGTATTCACTAACTGAACGAATTTTTTGACCAATCCAATCATACATATGTGTGTGTATGAATCGCTGTGCTATACACCTGAAACTATCACATTGCAAATCAACTATGCTCCAATAAGTAAATAATTTTCCCTCCTCCCCTTCCCCCCAAAAAAGACAAGAAGACATTTCCGCATAGACTACCTAAATCTACTAGGTAGAATCACTAATTCAACATTATTATGCCCAGGAATTTCTCTAGCTTTTACATTTCAGAAAGAATGAGTAATATGGGATGGTCAGAAGGGTGAGGAAACCAGCCTATGAGAGCAATTTGATTTGAAGCCTCTCATTCTTCTCTGATTTTCAACAAGCAATGAGAAGTCATTCACTATGAAACGCATAGCATGATACCCCTCTCTGGGTATCCCTGCAACCTAAAAGGATAGAGAAGATACCCAGAAAACTCTTAACTGCCCTTAATAATGGAAGCACCAGTGTGGAAGGATGTTAAAGCCCAAACCTGAGGTTATCGGCTCATTTAGGACAGCAGCCCTCAAGGCACTCTCACCACAGGCTCCTGCTCCCGGGCAGCTCCAGTCCACCTAGAAGCAACTATGACAGAATAGAAAAGACACTGGACAAAGACTCAAAAGACCCAGATCTGAAGCCAGTCTCACAAGTTCACACAACAGAAAAGTATTTTTCAGAACTTTGGGGTCTAGAAATAATGGCTGGACAGACTTGGACATAAAAGCTATGCATCTGAGGGTCTGTGATGACCCTCAGATGACTCAGCTTTATGATGATCCCTGCTGACTCAGCTTTACTCAGAGCTATCTATGGTATCATTGGGCTTCACTGGTAAAGAATCCACCTGCGAGGCAGGAGACCTGGGTTCAATCCCTAGGTTGGGAAGATCCTCTGGAAAAGAGAGAGGCTACCCACTCCAGTGTTCTGGCCTGAAGAATTCCATGGACTGTGTATTCCATGGGGTCACAAAGAGTTGGACACAACTGAGCAACTTTCTGTTCAAATTTATACTTTTGAACTGTGGTGTTGAAGAGTCCCTTGGACTGCAAGGAGATCCAACAAGTCCATTCTAAACAAGATCAGCCCTGGGATTTCTTTGGAAGGAATGATTCNATCCACCTGCGAGGCAGGAGACCTGGGTTCAATCCCTAGGTTGGGAAGAATCTCTGGAAAAGAGAGAGGCTACCCACTCCAGTGTTCTGGCCTGAAGAATTCCATGGACTGTGTATTCCATGGGGTCACAAAGAGTTGGACACAACTGAGCAACTTTCTGTTCAAATTTATACTTTTGAACTGTGGTGTTGAAGAGTCCCTTGGACTGCAAGGAGATCCAACAAGTCCATTCTAAACAAGATCAGCCCTGGGATTTCTTTGGAAGGAATGATTCTAAAGCTGAAAGTCCAGTACTTTGGCCACCTCGTGCGAAGAGTTGACTCATTGGAAAAGACTCTGATGCTGGGAGGGATTGGGGGCAGGAGGAGAAGGGGACGACAGAGGATGAGATGGCTGGATGGTATCACTGACTCAATGGACATGAGTTTGAGCAAGCCCCAGGAGTTGATGATGGACAGGGAAGCCTGTTGTGCTGCAGTTCATGGGGTCGTAAAGAGTCGGACATGACTAAGCAACTGAACTGAGTGACTTTCACTTTTCATGATATCATTATTCTCATTTCTTTATCAAAGATGAGAGAAACACAGAGACGGGGCAAAACATAGGCTGACACATTAACAGGTATGGGGCATTAGAATCTGGACACCTTTGGGGCGCTATGATTCTCCTACACCAGTACTACGTTAGGGTGAGGGGGATGTTTAACATCCTTTCACAAAAAGTGTCAGACTACCATTCAGGGAGGTCTTTCTGTGAATCAGGCTACCGGCACTAAACGCCTCTCCTCCGCAAGGAGATACCAAGGGTCTCTCCCACTCCCTTCATCAGGACACTCAGAACTCAAAGCCAGGAATATCAAGCCAAAATAGAAGAATTGGGAGAGATCAATGACTCATAGATAGTAAGTCAGGCAACTAGACTTAGGAACACATATTGAGCTAAGCATCCATAAATTCTAACTAACTTAAAGACTATCTCCTAGAAAGTGACATTAGACAAAAGAATCTGGGAATATAAACTACCCCACAATGTCCTAGATTAATGCTAACCCCTTAACCACAGTGTCAGTTTCATCACTCATTACCTTTGTCAACAAAAATTATAAAGTGATCACTGATACGAAATCAATGTAGTATCATTATAGTCCCAGAACTTAATATCCAACATAGAATGGATGCTCAACAAGCCTACAAAACATACTGAGTGAATGAACGCTACCTGGGGGCCTATTCTCTCATAGCTACACAAATGATAATATTTTATATGATATTTTCTTTAATTTCTATAATCACACAATTTTTAATGAAGACCAACAACCACTGTGATGAAACATATGCTATACATTAATAAAGCTGTACATTCACATTATGGGATAATGCACACCTGTCTAGATGTGTGTCTGTGTGTGTGAGATTTCGTAATGTCATTAAGGAACAGTTAAATCCTGCTCTGCTCTATAATAAATGACTAACATGCCTGCATATAGGCCAGGAGTTTTAAGTTCACACACCTATAGAGGGCAGACAAGCAACAAAGGCAGGAAATCAGGCAGGACAGAAAGCAAAGCTGCTTTGTGTTTACTTCTCAACCAGACCAAGCTGGTCTCCAATAGCAATCACTTCACAAGGTTGCCAAAAGGATACAGAGCCATACAAAATGCTTTGCTAACCAACTAAAATAAACAACAGAACACCTCCCTGGAATCTGTAAGCATAGTTCCTTTACTCAGACCAGGGGAGGGGTATTGTCCTGTGATTCTAAAAAGAAAAGAGTTCTCCCCAAGCGAAAGCCAGCAGAGTAACAGGGGAAGCGGTAAGACAGGTGATTAATTCTTTTTAAAGCAGTAAACTGACAGATCTAGGGGAAAACAATCTGTAGTACCTAATGACCCTCCAAAAAAATGGTAGTGATCTATCATCTATCAAGGGAGTAGAAGTAGAAAGTAACGGAACTTGTTTTAATTATGAAAATTTAATTTTTACAAGGCAATAAAGACTATAGACATAACAACGATTGAAGTGTAGTGCATGCATGCATGTGCATACACACACCCAATATCATTAATATAATGATACAGCAATGAGAATTTTGTTTTTGAGGGAAGAGACATTTAAGTTGTTTTTTTCTCCCTGTAATTTTACAATTTAGGACATTAACAATCTAGGTTCTGAGGTGAAAATTTTAAATAATGGTCAATGCTACTATAAATTTTTCTCAGCCACTTATGCCATTAGTTATTGAATATTTGGGGGAAATTTGCAGCTAAAGATCAAAATCTTCCAAGACCCTGTACCTAATGAAAGAAGCTGAATGAGAAGGTTTTTTATTAATCAAAACTTACCTCCAAACCATTTATTCATTCACAGTCAATTTTTTAGCTCCAACTCTGATTATAGAATTTTTTGTAATTTTTAAAATTTTTAATTGAAGGTAATTGCTTTACAGAATCATGTTGGTTTCTACCAAACATCAACATGAATCAGCCAATTAAATCAAAAGGTTGATATCTTCTCACTTTACAGTATTAGCAATTCCACCCACCCCTGGGTCTTTGTATCAGAGACTATTTGGAGTACAGAAAAACTGAGGCCACTCATCTTAGACATTTGATCTTTTAACAATGCAAACTAGTTTCCAAAAGACTGTTCTTTAGGGTACAATGCAGTGTTTTCAATTAATTTGGTATCTATAGAAATTTGGGGACTGTTTGTTGCTTTTCCTATGACAAAATAACAAAGTTTTAAATCGGAAAGTTCTCCTGCTAAGACCCCATTTCACACTATAGTGTTGAATGTTGCCAGTCTTTGATGTGCCATTAGTATTTCTTTCCCAAACACAAAGCTATATACAAAGTACAGCCTTTATAAAAAGTTCAAAAAAATTTTTTTCATTTCACCAGTAACTCATGACCCAGCTGATCCATGAAAAAAATGGCTTATCCTGGAAGAAACAACAAAAATCACAACAAAAACCAGGGTGGTTTAGAAAAGGCAGTTTCAAAGCCTGGAGTTTTAAAAAGAAAAAAGAAAAAACGCACACACAAAACAAAACAATTAATACATCAGAGAATTCAGTCAGGATTTTGTAGCATTACAAGTTTTCTCAGCTATAAAGAAACATATTGAATGTTTAGAGCACAGCCCATTCTTCACTGCTTCAGTTGTTTCCTTTTGTTTACAAGTCTCTGCCATCCTTCTTTGTGAATTGAATGCTAAACTATCTCTGGAGAGATGTTATATTGCTTACAGAATGCTTCAGCAGATGGTGCTTCCTGTTGCAACAGAAGGCTGTGATTATACCTGAACTCTTCAAGAACTCTAACACTGAAAAACAAGATAAATGAAAGTCTTGAAAAGTTTTATCTCTTCCCTCCCTAGCTATAAAGATGCTCAGCCAACCACCGGTCCTTCTTTGTCAATTTACCAAATAGAAGCCGCTCTCCCCACCTCATCCCATCTCCTCCAAACCAAGGAAGCCCTTTTTTTTTTCTAATAGCTTACATCCCCTATCAGCAGAATTTGTTTAAGAATTATTAAGAGTATTGCTGATTCAGATGCCTGGTCACTGTGCATTCAGATATTTGAACAACCCATTATAAACAATAAAGAAAAGGGAATAGGTCTTCATCAGGAAGTGTCTATAAAAATAAATTGAAATACTGAGAAGGCCATCTGGTGCCAAAAATTCGGGGCTATTGAGAAATTTATCTCCACACATTTTGAGAGAAATTGTCCTTTTCGAAAGACTCTTGTACGCATCCTTTGCAGTAATACCGTCATCTCTGAAACTGAACAACACTTCTTGGCAAGTCTCAAGGACCTGTCACTTTACCCTTGAACCTCTTTTCTATTTTTCTCTTCCTAAATGTCTTTCATGTATTTCCTGCCATGATCCGTTTAGTTCACTGTCCAAAGTGAAGGGTAATTCCTAATTTGTCTTATCCTGCCTCTGCATTCAAAGGAAAAATGTCACAATATATAATAGAAGAAAGAGGGGAGAAACCACATACACACATAGTTACTTCATAGATATAAATTGGAAGATGGCAGAGTTTCTCTTTAGAACTCTGCTGATACACAGCATCCTGAAGCTTTAAGCCCTTTATTTGTATGATGCACTGATCTGGCCTTCCGTCATCCCCACAATTAACCCATGAGCCAAAACTCTTCCCTCCCATAACACAAAACACTCACTCTTAGGGCTCTGCCTTCTTATGTAACAGTGGATGAGAAAGACTCAGGCAGGCTGTAGCCAAAGTGAAATGCAGCCTTCTAAGGAAATTCATCATGTGGAATTTCAGAGCTGAAGACTATTCAAACAATCATCTAATTCATACCCCTCATCTCAGAGGGAAAATAAAACCCAAAATATTTATTGATTTGCCTAACACCATAGAAAGAGCCAAGACTGTCCTAGAACTTAAGTCTAGTTATTAAACATATCACCAGCCCTGGTCTTCAGTATGCAAAATCTTACAAGTGCTGGAATGAGTAAAGATTAAATATTTCAACTGATCTCTGGGTTTGGTGCATCAGTACATCTAGCTACCACCTTTATGCACCTTTAGCTGGAAAAATCAACCAGCAGATCCTTCTTGAGTGAGTCACTACCTGCTCGCATCCAAGGTCACTGTCAAAGTCAGGAACTGGGGACATAGTAATAGTCTATTTATTCATGTTCAAGGAGAATAACAATTGTCATTAATACGGTTTACCCCAGTTAAGACTAGCAATATTTCAAAGACCCAATAGCCATATTTGGGTAGTGGCTGCTACGTTAGCACAATTCTGTAGAGTTTGAATAACAGTGTCCAAAAGTTATAATGCTTCTTTCTGATACATTTCTTAGCTAATCATAAAAAAGCCAAAATATGCAATCTCTGTGCCTTTCTTTTTTTCCTGCTTATCCCAATATGTCCTAGCCTTATGCCACCTCATGGTTTAACACCATACTCAGAGTATTTAGAAATTAAATCGTTTATTATTTTTGTGCTACAGAAGTTTTGCTTCCCTTTCATTACTGCAATAAAGTAAAAGGCTTTCCATTCCTGCTACCACACATCTTAAATCTTCTATCCTCTAAAAATGTATAGGCCCAGCATATAGACTCTGTGCCGTCAGAGCCTGAGCCAATGAAAAGGAAATTTATTAATAACAAAGGGCAACATGGCAGGTGGGAGAATCTAGGTTCATCCAACTTGGAAACTACAGACCAAAAGAAATGTCTTATGGGGCATGTTGGAAAAATGTCTCCAAACTATGCCAGCTGACTTCCTTCTGTTCCCTGGTTCACCTGAGCTGCTGACTGAAAGTGAAACTCGAGAGCTGCACGTTGGTGAGAAAGAACTCAGGCTAAACCTTCTGCATTCATCCCAACTGCAGGATTCTCAAACAAGAAACTGTTAAATATCATGGAATGAAGAGGAAGGGGTGATAAAGAATAGTGAGAAAGAGTGAGAAATAAAGAAAGGAGGGAAAATAACAAGAAAGGATATAAAGATATAGAGACAAATTATGCAAAAAATACATCTCTAATCCAGCAAAAAGTTATCTCTGCAGTACTGCCACCCAGTATTTCAGGGGCCCTGCCCCAAGCCCCAGTACTTAGAGGCCCCTGATCTGTAGGCTTTTGGCTGTAACATCCCTCAAAGGAAATGTCTGTGAGCCCATAAGGAGTGCCCACCTGAGACCCATCCACCTTCCTCCTTCCAGATAATGCTGTGTGTATCCAGGAGCCTAGAAATCCCTGCGGTAAGACCCTCAGGTGCCTGGAGGGTTTGTGAGGGCCTTTTCTTTTGTCTGCATGATGATGATGATCCCTGGGGCTGCTCAGGAGTGGCCAGAGCAGCTGTCTGGGTGGAGGAATGAAAAGGGGCTTGACAAGGTGGGGGCATCCCTCAGTGAGCACGCAAAACAGCTCAGGATTTGGAAGGGACTCAGAAGCAGGAAGGGAAGGAATCTTCATGTTCTGGACCCACAGTGTTAGGGCCTGGTGACCTTTTTCACATAAGGCAGTCAATCCAGTCATGCAGTATTTCTACATTTCTCATTGGGAGAAAAATATGTTGGATTAGACCTTCCTGTAATATTTTTCTTCATGGAAGGGTCTTTCTTTCACTTATGGCATCTTACAATTACAGGCTGCCCACTTGGATCTGCTGGTTCTAACTTCAATACACAGGTGAAGCATGGGCATCAGTGTCTGTACTTCTCCTTTCATTGTTAGTGTGTAGTTTATGCTGAAAGGGTGAACCAAGCCAGGGAACATTCCTGGTTTAAGAGCCTGAAATCACAATCAAAGAGCTACCCGAAGTCTGCATGAGTCCAATCACAGTAGTCCATAGACTGCACAGCTCCACTCAGAATGGAGCTAGAGGGGAAGAAAAGTTAGACATTTATGCAGCAAATCTGTAGGAACCACTTAAGAGATGCACAAAGAGAGCTATCTGAATCAGACAGAGGAAACTGAAAGACCATTTTTATTTGGTGAATTACTTTGGCTTTAGGGATACAAAGGTAATCAAAAAAAGATGGAGTCTTGGTGATTTAAGCATATGGAGTTCTCAGACATACGTTCATTTTAGGGTTTTTTTTTTTCTCCTCCCACATTTTTGGAAAATTTATCCTAGCAATTGCTTTCTTGATGGAGACATGAATTATGAGTTCTGAATAGTGATGAGTAAATTTAAAAGGGTTCAGGGCTGAATGCATGAATACTCAGTCAGCTCCTTCTTCTTAACTCATAATTCCAGCTTTCCCAACCATAAAAATCAA
Source organism: Neotragus pygmaeus (assembly GCA_006410875.1). Lineage (NCBI taxonomy): Eukaryota > Metazoa > Chordata > Mammalia > Artiodactyla > Bovidae > Neotragus > Neotragus pygmaeus. The sequence continues at coordinate 796,215 of SJYV01051819.1, forward strand.
ATGGGTAAGCTTGTAAGAATAGGCTTGCTTAAAATACGGTCAGGACTTCAGTCCAATTTGGCTTGGACCAGGTACATCATAAAATTGTAAAAGAAAGAATTAAGACAAAAGTGAACCTCAAAAATATCTCGTTTAAAATTTAAGAAGATTGGTTAAAAATTTTTAAAGTAGGACTGTTCATCTCTAAGAAATAGTAATTTGATCTGCATGATATTTAGTTTGTAACAACTAAATATTATTCTGATTTTCAATAACTTCTTTTCTTCAGGTTTCATATGTAAGAGAGAAAATACTGCATATAAAGTACTATAGTATACTTCATATACTGCAGAATAGTAGTGTTAGTGTACTATTATATATTAGAGATACAAGGTAAGTGAGACACCAGTCTTTTTAAACACAAACTTGAGATTTTTAAACCGATTGACATTCAATCCAAATTGTTTACCTACCAGTGATAATGAGTTCATTGCTTATTGGCAGCCTAAGGAAAAAACTTGAATATCATTTGTTACCTGTCTTTTAAAATTTTCTGGCAGTGTATGTTTGTGTGTGTTTGTGTGTATTTATCTCTGTAATCACTTTTGTGTGTCTTTGTTTCCCTCAGAGTAACTCTGCATGAAGGTAAAGACCCATCACCATAATCAGATCACCACTTAAACATTTTAAGTTCTACTTCATACCTTTACACCAACATGTCAATATGTGCTCGGTTGCTATGTCATGTCCGACTCTTTGTGACCCCATGGACTGTAGCTGACCAGGCCCCTCTGTCCATGGGATTCTCCAGGCAAGAATACTGAAGTGAGTTCTCCAGAGATACTCTCCACCCAGGGATCAAACCCGCATCAGCAAGCAGATTCTTTACCAGCTGAGCCACCTTACACTAACATAGTTTCCATTCATCACTAAGTCTCCAGACAATCTAACCAGACTTGAGTTCCATCTTTATTAAGCTCAGGTAACTAACAGTAGATACATGGGTATTATTGTATGTGTGAAATGACTGACTCTAGTCAGAAAGAAAAGGGAAGTTCTCAAATTAGAGAACAGGGACAGAATTAAGTAGGTATTACACACTTCATGGAGTTTATTTGGTTTCATTATGCAGTATCTACAGTTAGTCACACGGGAGAACAGAATAAAAGAGGAGTGTGAGTTAGGTGTTTAAATTTGTTCAAGTATTACAGTAATGAGTTCCACAATTTACCTCCCCCCCACTCAAGAAAAAAGTACAGTAAAACACTTCTCTAAAATAGCACAGCAAGCCCCATTAGTCACTGTGGGGAAAGCAAAGTGCTTTAATTCCTTCCAAACTGTCAAGAAAACAGTGAGAGATGAAGCGCCTAAAAGTGCCTTTGTTAAGGATGTTATTGTTAACCCATCTAGAAATAAAGGTGGTGCTAGGCTGGGGGAACATAAAAAAAAATCCTTTCTTTGTATATCATGTTATCTTTTCTCAACTGGGACACTCTATTAGTTTCCTGGGACTGCTGTAACACATTACCACAAACTTGGTGGCTTGAAACAACATAGGCTTATTCTCTCACAATTCTGAAGGTCCTAAGTCACTTTTACAGACTTAAAATCAAGGTGTCAGTGGGGCCATGCTCCCTCTAGAGACTTTAAGGGAGAAGCTGTTTCTTGCCTCGTGCAGCTTCTGGGCAGCTTCTGGACACTAATAGTATTCCCTGGCTAGGGTCACATCACTCCAGATTCTGCCACCATGGTCACACTGGAAGCTCCTCTATTCTGCATGTGCATGCGTGCGTGCATGTGTGTGTGTGTTAGATCACCCTTGGCCTCTCTTATTTAAACACATGTGTATTTGCATGTAGGGCTCACCTAGAAAATATAAAATACTCTTCCAGCTCAAGATACTTAATGAATTGCATCTGAAAGAAAGTGAAAGTCGCTCAGTCATGTCTGACTCTTTGCGACCCCATTTATTGTAGCCTGCCAGGCTCTTCTGTCCATGGGATTCTCCAGGCAGGAATACTAGAGTGGGTTCCCATGCCATTCTCCAGAGGATATTTCTGACCCAGGGATCGAACCCAGGTCTCGTGCATTGCAGACAGATTCTTTACCATCTGAGTCACCAAGGAAGCTTTTTTTCTTTTTCTTTTGTTTTGTTTGTTTGTTTTGTGGGGTTTCCTTTGCTTCATTGATTTTTTGGTCATGTAAGGTCACATTTACAAGATCCAGAAATTAGAATGTGGATACCTTTAGGGAGTCCTTTTATAGCCTACACAGACACCACTGACGTGAATGGTAGTATCTCAAGTCCTTGAGGGTGGTCTCCAACACCCAGCATCAAAATACTAAAGATGACAGAGAATAATTCCCTTATCTCTGCCCCCCCAGCAATTCCAATGAAAGGACAACATGGGCCAGGGTACAAACACAGATCCTTGTACCCACAGCCACCTTACGTGGCCCAAAACAGCATCTACTTCCTCAAGAATGTGACTCTAAAGGGGTTTCTGACAAGCACAGGTTTTCCTTATCTTGACAGACCATTTCTTGTGATGATGCCTCTTTGCACAGCCATCGTCTACATTTTATCACCACCCACTCATTCCTAGTTCTCTAAATTGTCTTCCATTTGTCTTCATCCCTCAACTGAAACAGTTCCTTCTATGTCCTCTAAGACAAGTGGCTGTCCTGGTCCCTGTCTTCCTCACCCAGTCCTGACCCTCCCTCTCTTCCATTTCCCCACTCTCCTCTCACCGGCCTTCCTTTTGAGTAGGAGCTTGGACCTCACACTGCTCTCATACCCTCTTGCCTCTCTCAGAACTCAATCTTTTGTGGCGCTTGAATTGATATCACCAACTGCTGTCCCTCACGTTCTCATCTGGTGACCCACAAGTACCTCCCAGAGAGCCTGATAAAATGCATATTCCTGGATCCCATCCAAGTTTCTAGCTCAATAGATCTGAAAAGGAATTCAGAAATTCCATCTTACATGCACTCAAGTGATTCTGATGCATGTGGTCTGGAAGCCAGTGTTCAAGAAACGCTCTTCTGGAACCATATTATTTATTGCCTCATGAACCCACTGAGGTGTTTGTTCACCATCAAAAACTAAACTTACATAAAAAGCAAATATGACCTCACCAGATTGACCTTCCTGTTTTGTTTCCCTTAGTGACATTACCATACTTCCAGACATCCAAGAGGACATTGTTGACTTTCTCCTTGGCCCCACTGTATCCAGATTTCAACCCACATCTAGAATATTACACTGACCACCCTGGATACCTCTCACAGACTACAGAATCACAGGACTCTGGAGAGAGGAAGCTCTGAGAAGTAATCTAGCCATCCAAGTTCTTCCAACTGTTAGGATCTTGAAGCCCAGAGAGTTTATATTAGAAGCTGCAAAACACCTGAAAATACTCCTGGGGTCATAGGTTCATAAAAGAGATCCTACAGCCCAGATTTTCTGAATGAGCATGCTCTCTGAAGCCCGACTGCTTGGACTTAAATCCCCAGCTCGGCCACCTACCAGGTACATGATATATGACACAGAAAAGTAACCTAACTTCTCTGTGCCACCATTGCAAAATAGAGATAATAGTAATCCCTACTAGTTTGCTGTGAGGATTAGTGGGTCAACATATAGATAATGCATAGAACAATATACGGGCTTAGTTGCTCAGTTGTGTCCAACTCTTTGTGACCCCATGGACTGTTTAGCCCTCCAGGTTCCTCTGTACATGGGGATTCTTCAGGCAAGAATACTGGAGTGGGTTCCCATGCCCTCCCCCGGGGATCTTCCCAACCCAGGGATTGAACCCAGGTCTCCTGCATTGCAGACGGATTCTTTACCAGCTGAGCTACCAGGGAAGCCCCATAGAACAGTATATAGGTAATGGTAGTTAAGTGTCAGCAATCACTATTATAACCATAAAGCTATCAGGAGTATCTCCTAAATTAAAGTTTGACTTCTGTTTCCAATACCTGTCTGCTAACTCTATAGTTTTGCATCACACTTGTACTGCTCAGTCTAAAGGACATCATTTGACTGAGAAAAACGTTGCAGACTCCCAGCTGTCACAATTTTACAGAAATGAAGAACATGCAAGCCACAGGTATCAAAAAAATGAGGTGTAGCTCCACCATTTGCCTGAAAAATAAAGGTTACCTATGACACATACTATATAGCTGGCATGCAGCTATTATAAAATATTCATTGGCACTACAAAATGCTGCAGGCACTGCACAAAATATAAAGTAACAATCTCTCCAGGCCCTAATTGATTATAGGCCATATATTTTTAAGGGAAGATGCTACTGAGTTACTTAACAGAGAATGAAAGATTCTAGGCTTTTAGGCAAAGGAAAAATCATATAGTCTTGATGGACAGTGACGATTTATGCTGTGTCTAGAGGGTGTATCTGTGTTTCCTCTTCAGCAGCAGCCCATCTGAACTATCCACAGGCTTTGTACAAAGCAAGTGAGGTGCTGGTCCTTACACTGACCTAAGCACAGCTTCCAGTTATAGGATTATCACATAGGCTAAAGACCTCTCCGATTTGAAGCCAGACACAGGGGTACAAGACAACATTATGTGTTACAAATATCAGACCACAGCCACAGGACCACAAAATTTTCAATTATGTTTGCATGGGATAGGTTGGAAGGAAAGAAAATTGCAGCTGAAACGAAATAAAATCTTTGAAAATGAGTTTTCATTTGGGGAATTTCAAAGTCAAAATATTTTTACTCACTGTATCATTACTACTCTGTTCTTTATCTGTGCTTTTCATCCCTATCCTTTTTCTTTCCTTTAAAAGAAGAAAATGCCCTTAAGATAAAATTTTGTGTAAATAACAGTAAACCTCAGGACAAGCCATTCAAGGCTTAATTTTTAAAAAAATAAAATCTCATGTCTTTTCCTATGAGGCCCCTGAACATATGTGCAAACAGCTCTTTTCAGCTATCCTTAAGAGACAATAATCCCCAAAGTCAGAGAAAATTCTTAGCTGACAACCTAGTCATTTGAAAGTGTTGTATATGCATATGTTCCACAGTCTCAAAAATAGCCAACATTAAGAAGAAATAAATGGGGAGAGGAATGCTGAATGTAAAACAGTGTCACCTTTTTCTGTTTTCCTTTTCTAGTTTATCTTTCATTCAGTAGAAGTTCACACAGTGACACCTAGTGCAACTGGCGAGGCTATGACAGCCTAGGAGAGTGAATGAGAGAAGCTGCTTGGCAAACTCCAGGTTTAATTTCAGCTAATTCAGTAAAACCGAAAGGCTTGCCTTTCGTGTTAGACCCCAATGTGCATGCATATCCTAATTATCACTTGAATCTATTTAAAAATGTATCATGCTTATGGACCATAATTCCAGCTCAGTTCATTTCCTAACAGTTAGAAATGCTGGATCATTAATATCCATAATGAAGTAGAACTGCAATTAAGGGACTCAGCAAAAAAAGCCCCCCACCTCTTTCTAAGAGGCTTGCCAAGATAAGCTCGGCGGGTTTTGAGGACTCTTCCTAAGCATTTCTATGGTGTTTTCTCCTTAAAGATCTCCCTTCCTCTGAGTCTGTTACAAGAAACCCGCCAGAGACCTGCAGACATTGTGTGCCACATTTTGCAAAGCAGCCTTAAGACATTCTAGTCAACTGATCTCTAATTCAGATGACCTTCTATATCAGAACAATCGAGAAATTCCCTCAGCGAGGTTTGATGCTCTTCAAGTGTCAAGATCACGCTGCCCAACCTTGGCATCCCCCCAACAGCTACAACAGGCTATAGCCTTACATACAATAAGTGCTCAACTAATTGTTGCTGAATGGATTTTCTTTTGTTCTGTTTCTACTAAGGGCTGCCTCTTTAAGTTTCTCTCATTCCTATACTTCTGTGTCATGATAAAATTTAGACATAATTTAGATTTTATTCTTTGTAAAGGTTAATTGTGGTTGTGACTCTTTCATAGCAACTCTTTGTCTAAGAAGGGTCATGTAATTTAATGTTTCTTTTCATATGCATTATTTTCTACCAATTCTGTTTGGAGACTGGATAAGAGCTAAAAGAGAACCCAGTGGTGAGAAATACATGCCACACACACATAGCTTTAACTTCTGCACTTGGACAGGGGCATTTGTCAAAGCTCCACTACTTACTCCGACAGAAGGTAATGGATGCAAGATGAAGCCATCTCCCCAATACTTAAGAGAGTATGATTGCCTGAGGAATATTTGTCAAAAAATTTCACTGTTACTCACATTAAGTTTGAGTCCATAAGCTAAGCTGCCCCAAGACATAAATTCAAAATACCATGCCTTTCCACAAAGGAAATTCAACATCTCAAAACGAATTCTAAATAAAGGTGTACATAAAAATAGGTCTACTCATTACAGCTGATTCATCATAGCAAAATCAAAAGGATACAACTTAAATGTCCAATATTATCCATCCATTTAATTAGTGTGGCTGATTATCTATCCCAGTGTCCTGCTCCAAGTCCCAGGCCTGCCCTTCCCACTAAGTTCACCAGCTGTTGATACAGAATTTCCAGCCCCTGGCAGTTTCCTATCTCCGGTGCTTCTGTCTCTCCTGCTTTTTTGTCAGATAGCTCTCTCTGGCACCAGAGAAGGGCCAGGGAGTCAACACGCCCAGAGGGTCACTTCAAGGAGTGTGTGGTGAGAGACCACGGACATTCCACATGGTGTCTCTGTGGATCTCCAGCAGGACTGCCCTGCCCCCAACCCCTGCTGGTGACTGTGTGATAAACCTCTCATCAGTGTACTCCCTTCCCTGCCTCACTTTCCCCGTTTATCAACTGTGGTTGTTGGGATCAGCTCTGAATACTGCCACACTCAAGTCCTTGTCTCAGGTCTGGAGAGTCCAAAGTCAGTCAATTAGGCTATATGCATAAGTGAATATGTAGTAATAAAAACTAATGCCTATGTGCCAGATTCACACTATTTCCAGAGCTCGAGTTGGTGACTGTGCCCACAGCTGAAAACCAAGGTACCATACATCCTGATTTTCTAAACAGACCACAGAGCAGCCACACAAAGTCAGAAGCCGTCTCAAGGAAGCAGAATCAGCCCTTCTCCTCCCAGCTTCTCCTTCCCAATGTTCCTATGAAGACAGCTGGCAAGGTGGGACCATGCTGAGCCTTTGGGTGAGGTGCTGAGTTCATGCTGAAATGCTGTCTCCTCCCCTTCTGCGGGATGCTCCTTCCTGCCCAAAGCCAAGAGATGAAGCTCCAAAGGAAAACTTGTAAGGGTTTCAGGATGTCCTGAAGGAGGAGAATTGAGAACTTTGCTTCCCTGCAGGAAGATTGCTGAGATGCAGCAGCCAACAGCCTCCATCTGAAGCCAGGGAGAACTGTGGGAGGGGTCAGCACGTGCTCTCTGAAGATCCAGACACAGCTGGCACTGGAAAGGTACATGTACTGGAAATGGCATGGTACACATGTGTCATGTCACATGTATACCTAGAACACTGACTCTTCAATAAATCCATTACTTTCATGAAATCAGATAATCAGCCACACTAATTAAATGGATGGATAATATTGGACATTTAAGTTGTATCCTTTTGATTTTGATTGTGCTGTGATGAATCAGCTGTAATGAGTAGACCTATTTTTATGTATTTTTATGATGGGGAGACTTCTAAAGGAGAGGGTGCCCACTGGAGTAGCCAAGACAGTAAGGCTGAAAGAGCCCAAAGTACAACCTCTGAGGGAAGCCAGCAGGGCGGGTCCACATAGAAGAGTATTTTGCGGCCTTAGAGAAGGCAAAAGTCACCCTCAGCAATTCCTATGACTTCTCGTAAAGGGGATCAGGATTTGGGGAGGGTCTGGGCTCTTGAGAAAAAAGAGGCTTATCTAAGAGAAGGCATCTGATCCCCGGATAGCCCAGAGATCAGGCCCATGGAGAAACTGTACACAGCTGTCCCTCTCAGGAGGCTCCCAGGGATGGAGGAGGGCAGAATGAAGCCAAATACCACCCCAAGGAAACTACCCATAGCCCCTCACTCAGAATAGACACATCCATCAAACCAGATGGAACCGGAAAGTGGTGGAGACCATCTCCTCAACAGGTACCTGAGGACAGAACTCCTGCCCCAGGATCTGAGGTGACAGCCTGGGATTGGGCGGGGAACCAGGACTAGAGCCCGGTCATTCTCCCAGCACCAGGGTCAAAGAGCTACCCTGTTCTGGAGAGGAAACGAGCAAAGCTTTGAAACTTGAAGTGTTGAAATGAACACAATTCACTCAGCTTTAAAGAACTGAAAACAGGACTGTTGCAGTAAGAGAAAGCAATCAGAAAGTTGGAGAATCTGACCAGGATGTCATTAAGAGCTGACACCCCAGGAGGAGAGGAGTTTAAGCTAGAAACAGTGACGGGAAGTAAAACCATGTCACATGTATACCCAGAACACTGACTCTTCAATAAATCCATTACTTTCATGAAAAATTCTCACCGATGTTACAAAATACTTATGTATATAGTAAAATAGATATGTATAGATAGTGAAGGACAGGGAAACCTAGCATGCTGCAGTCCATGGAATGGCAAAGAGTTGGACATGACTTAGCAACTGAACAACAACATATAGTAAAATATAAAATATTAAGTGAAAAAGTATATAATATGCCATTAGAGGTGATGGGAAGGAAGGAGGGAAGGAAATAAATGGATTGGTAAACAAGGAAACACACTCACAATTTCAAGCAAAGTTATCTTTGAAAGTTAAAATTACAGGTGATTTTATTTTCTTTATAATACTCTATTGTCTATAAATTTCTTAAGGCAAGAACTTCTGAAATTAGAAGAAAATGTTAGAAGGATAAATAAGAAAATAAGTACCAAGATACAGTCTTCTTTTAAAAATATAAACTTCAGCTCTTGCACCTCACTCTACTTGCAAACCAGTACCTGCCCAGGACTAATGACTGACCACAAGCTGCCAACAGCCCTGAACAATGCTCTTGTCCCCTGCTCAACTAAGTAATAAAATTCTCACAGGGACCACTAATCTATTACTCAATATGTATTAAATAAAAGGTTAAAAGCAATAAATTAGTGCGGGAAAGAACATTAAAGGGAAATTCCTTAACCTTATACTGTATTTACATGAATAACATTTTATTACTGTGGATAGTCATAAGAGGGAGGGAAGAATTAGATAGAAGACCTCCACTGGGTAATATGTTTCAAACCATTGTGTTCCAAAACAAGTTATCCTTTGTGTTTTAGAGAAAAACCAGGGACCTTGAAGACAACCCTAGACAAGATACCAAGGCAGAACAGCACAGTGCTGTGGACGCTGCTCTGGAGCAAGGTCAGCCTGGGTTGATTCAAGTTCTGCTACTTCTTGGCTGTGTGACTTTGGGCAATGACTTAACCCTTTTGTGTCTCAGCTTCCTTATTTAAAAGGTGGGTTCTGAGGGTGAAATAAGTCAACACATGAAAAGTTCTTGGAAGAGTGCCTGAGTGGTCCAGTGAGCCTCATGGGGGTAACTGAACCACAGACTCCTATTAAGAAATGACAGCTTTCATTCACTTACGAGTGTATCAACCAAACAGTGGAATTTCCAACTTCTCTTTTGCCCATCTTTAGGAAGCTCCATGACTTCAGCAACTTTACCTAGAAAAACAAGAAATCGCAGGCTCGGATGTCACACAAATATCACTGTCACTGTCATACACGTGGTTAAAGTCACCTTTTAACTGTGCCTTGGTTTCCTCAAGAGTAAAATGACTGCTGTCATTTGCCCCACCAATTTCACAAGACTGTCAAAGAGCAGCAAGCGAAAGAATGTATGTGGAAATAGTTTGAAAAAGTAAAAAGCGCTATATAATACAAAAATTTTTTAATAGACCAATAATTAAAATATGAAGATAAGACTAAACTTGGGCCTTCCTAGTTCTTAAGAAGAACCCTCACAAAGACTAAAATCTAAATTATGTCTAAATTTTATCATTCCAGGCTTTCTGGGGTTATTATTGCTATTTATTTTTATTTTTTATTACATATAGTTGATTTACAATATTAGTTTCAGATATGCAACATAGTGATTCAGTATGATTCATTTATATATTATGAAATTATATGTGTATAAAATAGATAAGCAATAGGATATATTATACAGCCATTATCATGTCCATTATTTTATAGTAACTTTAAATGGAGAGTAACTTTTTACTTCTTATATATGGCCACTAGAAAATTTTTAATTACATGTATGGCCCACATTATGTTTCTATTGGGAAGTGCAGCTTTAGACAATAACAGGTCCATTTGTAAGAAGGACTTGGAAACAGTCTCAGTAAATGAAGTATCTAGAGGCACGTGAGATGGGAAACAGCAGGATTCTGGCACTTACCAGAATCCTGGTGTTTTGTACCACATCTTCCCTTTGTTACTAGTTGCCTGAACATTAAAGCATACTAGAAAGGTAAGGAGAAATTCTAGTAGGCTGAAAATAAACATTAAATTACACGACCCTTCTTAGACAAAGAGTTGCTATGAAAGAGTCACAACCACAATCACGAGCATGCACTTGTGGTTCCATAGAAGTGCCTGCCGTGAGCCTAAGACCACAGAGCCCCCAGGTGCGTCCAATGTTTGCCTCAATCACTACAAAGCATGCCTGAACAGACATGGGAGAACATTTGAGCCAGACATTCAGGGGCTACAGAAATCACAAACCCCTGTGACGCCTTTTATAGACGGTGTGGTCTGAGAGATGTCAACTTCATAGAACAGAATGCGGAGATGCATCCCACATGCCGAGTTCTAAAAGAACATTTTGGAACGACAAGACCAAGAGCAGCAGGAAAGGGCCTTTCTTATATATTCAGTTCTGTATATATACATCAACAATTGTGGAGTTTCTGGACCATGGGCAAACAGAACATAAAAATAGTTTGGCTTTAGCCAACAAAGATCCTGGAGCCAAAGAACCAGCCAAATCTCCATTTCAGGTACAGTTTATGTTTTGTGCTGGCCACCTGAGGTCAAGGCACAAGCAATAACTAGCCTGTAGAGGGCTTGTCTGCTTGCAGTGGATGCATTTGAGGCCAAATGCATGATGCATCAAAGAGAAAAAAGAGATGAAGATTCATTACAATATGAATCAATTTAAAGTATTTTTAATGTTCCATTGGTTTCCATAAAAAGAGGACCTAGAATTAGTAATGAATATTGATTTCCAATTATTGGAAGGGAAGAATTCAACAATTAAATGAGAGGTAAATAACTGTCCCACATAGACCTATTCTGAGCAGAAAAAAATAGTACACAGACCAATTACAAATATAAATTCAGAGAAATGTATTTTAAATGTTCAGTATCGGTAGCCAATTCTTAAAAATTTATCAGGGCAATATCCTTCTTGTTTATAAGGAAATAGACAATACAATTTGAAAAGAAATCATACCTACAAGTATTTAAATTGAAACAAAAAATGACGATTAAGTATCTCATCCTCAAAACATTGAAGTTTTATAAATATCTTTTGAAGAAATTCCAAGTGAAGTATCTCTAGTGCTCTTCTACAGGGCTTCCCTAGTGGCTCAGATGGTAAAGCATCTGTCTGCAGTGCAGGAGACCCGGGTTCGATCACTGGGTTGGGAAGATCCCCTGGAGAAGGAAATGGCAACCCACTCCAGTACTCTTGCATGGAAAATTCCATGGACTGAGGAGCCTGGTGGGCTACAGTCCACGGGGTCACAAAGAGTTGGACACGACTGAGCGAACACATTCATTCTAACCTTAAATTCTTAGCTTTACATGAAAAGTAGATAAAAACAAACTTCAAATACTAGAGCACACAAGATATCAGTGCTGTAGAACTTGTAAGGAGACCACTAATAAGGAGAAAGGCTATGGGAAATTCGTTTGAATTCAGTTTCTGTTTTTGTTTTTTTTCTTTTTGAGCCAGCCAGTTTGTCAGTGTGCCACAATTTTTTTTCAGTTTGTCTGTTTGGGATATTGGCAGGAATGGTCAACAAATTTCATCATGAAGGCTACCCAAGCTCTGTGTTGAGAAGGACTCCGAGGTCATGTCTTTGCTCAGGCTCAGCAGGAAGGAGTGTGGCCATTGATTAGTGATGTGTGACTAGAGAGGAAGTGGCTGTCCTCGGGCTATGTCTTTGCTTTCCCTCCAAAGGAAAGCACAGCTGTAGAAACACCTTTCCTGCCTGCACTTCTGATCAGTGTCAGTTTATTTAGATGAGATCATTTCACAAGCTAGTGATTATAGAATCAGACCACTCCACCCAGAAAAGCAGGGTGTAAGAGATATTAATTCCTGAGCACACCTTTCTACTCCTCTAACCCTCTTTTCTACAAAAGGCACTTGTACTTGCTCGTTATCCCTTTTTTAAGGACACGTTAACCTTTTTCACCTCCAAAACAAAAAGTTCTTCTCCAACACATGAAAAGTTCTTTGCTGTGTCTAAACCAGGGGATGATAGAAATTCTGCAACAGCAAAAATCTTCCGTACCCTCCCCCACCAGCAAAAATCCCATTTACCACCAACACAATGTTCTCTCCTCAAATTATTCAGACCTAATTTTTTGACTTAATTAATGCCATCACTGCCGTTTCGCTCACTGCCATCTGCCAGGAGTCGTCTCCCAGGCAGAAAGGTCACAGTGCTGAGCGTGACACAGGCCCTGGAGACGCGGGATCTAGGCTTCCCTCGCCTTGTCATTCACCTCTGCTGCATCAACACCAGCCAGCATCAATTATCACTGTCATTGTCGGACAGTCACATGTCATCAATCAGGGGTGGCAAAAATCAGCAGCTTCTGAGCTTGCCTTAAGAAAGCATGCAGATGCTTGTACCCACTTGGCGAAACAACTAACATGTGTAGGAAGGAAATCACATCTTTTCCAATTAGAGTGCTATCTGTTAATGCAGAGAGCACAGTCATAGATTGAGTCACATGGAATTGCCGTTCTTCTAAGCCAGTGACAGTCAATTACTAGCAATTCCAGATGGTTCAGACTAACAGAGTATAGCCGACTGTCTGCACCAGTTTGGCGCGTACTTAACTAGGACCTGAACTGAGTTTGTTACCCGAGACATGTAATGTTATAACCAAATATCTTATTTCAGAAGCATTTCAGGCTGTTACAATTACCTAATGAAAGGAAATATGCTTCTATGAACTGAATACCTATGTCAGGTTCTGCAATGGGTATCCAGTGATATCCCTGTGCTAGTGGAAGAGACAGATATATGAGGAAGGATCTGTGAGAGGGAAGCCAGGGTTCATAGGGGATATACCAGAGATCCACCCAGACTCCTCTGGAGGGGTCCAGGCAGACTCTTGGAGGAGACAGCATCTTGGCTAGGTTTTCAGGGATGTGTCAGGAGAGCCAAACTGAAGTCCAAGAGTCGGTGGACTGAGAGAAGCGGGTGGTGAGGACAGAATCAACTTCTAGGCAGTCCCACTTCCAAAAGAGTTTGGCAAAGAATGTTTCCATTCACAGCATCTCTGGCTTGTTCCTGCTATTCTGATTCATTACAACTGTCTTTTCCAGCATTAACTCAGGCCAGTGGTTGCAATGAATAAAGAGCAACATTAAAATACCACTAGGAAAGATTCATCATTCTCAGCTTCTGACTGGGGAGAGAAAATGTCTTAAAGCTTCATAGGTGTTTCTGTTTAATCTGGGGACCCATGTCATATTAACTAACTAGATAAATACCTGGGGTACTCAATCTTGCTACTAACATTTAATCCCTCCCAGTCCCATTCAAATTGTGCCTAATATCTGGTGACTACAAATAACATAAAACAGATCTAAAATTCATTTTCAGGGGGGAAAAAATGTGCAAGGAGCAAGGTCCACCTCTGCAATAACCTTCTCATTACAGGATTGCCATTTGAGATTGCCCAGCTGGCATTTGATTCCTGCAGTGTGTGGAGTCCCCTCTCTTGCTAATTTAGCTACAGGTCAGACCTCGCTCTGCTTTAGAACTGCATTAAGGGAATTGTCTTCTCTGGCTGGGAAAGACTGCTGGAATCCAGAGAAGGAAAAACAAAGGGCGCCCTCCTCAGAGAAGCTGCCAAACGCTCAGACCTTTCATGTTGAATTACACTTGTCACCCTGGGATCTGTGTTGCTGGCCTCTTCCCCCTCCCATTTGCAGTCGTCAAACCCTCCCCATTCAGAATCCACAGTGAGCATTCAACTGTTTCAACCCAGGGAGAAAATCCAATACTTTTTCTACATCTCATTATTAAAGCAAAAAATGGAACAGTAGCTGCCTAATTCAGCTTATGTAAGAAACTCAGTGAATTACATTGCCATGAACTAAAAAACTAAATCCAAATGTTAGCATCTCTGGGACTGAGACAGCAACAAGAAAGGTACATTGGGCAGAATCATACACCTCTGCACATGGAGCCCAGCCTGGTATCTGAGTGATCCTGGCAAGGATCTTATCTGCCTCTCCTTTTTTTCTCGCATGGTTCTTTTTGCAACTTTTTCAGCCTTTGGGACCTTGATCAAGGAGCAGGCAGCTTTACGTTGTCAGCTAAACTGAGCCAAAATACTACAAAAGCTAAGATGTACATGCACTCCTCCTTCTAAGCTAAAGATCTGGGTGAGGAGTGTGGAAGTTGAGGGAATAATGGGCAGAGTGTTATGTCATTCCCCAACTAGGACAGTTACAAAAAATATCTTCTGACTGAGTCATAACACACATACATACAAAGAAGGGCACAAATCCTATGTGCTCAGTGACTACCCTTGCGGAACCTGCACCCAGATTAAAATCAGAACATTATGCCAGAAGCCCCTTCCTGGGATCCCACCTTGCTTTTCCCCATAGCCGGGGTAACCACTCTATTGACTGCTAACACCATTGATTTATTTGACCTCAAATTAGGATACTTTTAAGAGAACCATGCTGAAGCTCTGATACTTTGGCCACTGGATATGAAGAACTGACTCATTAGAAAAGACCCTGACGTTGGGAATGATTGAAGCCAGGAGAAGAAGGGGATGACAGAGGATGAGGTGGTTGGATGGCATCATTGACTCAACGGATATGAGTTTGAGCAAGCTCCAGGAGTTGGTGATGGACAGGGAAGCCTGGTGTGCTGCAGTCCATGGGGTCACAAAGAGTCAGACACAACTGAGCAATTGAACTGAACTGAATCATTCTGGGACAACAGCATAAACCAGGCTCTCTGTGACCAACCCAGATGTATGTTGTATAAACATCAGTCACATCTGGTCTGTTTCCCAAGGCACTTTACACTGACCCCTGTTCTAACATGTGTCACTTTCTGCATAGTTGCCAAGTTTTGCAACAAACTCCCTGCTTCTGGAGGTCAAGGTCAAGTCTGAGTCTTCTCTTTTTTTCCTCCCAGTATCATTCAGTGACTGTCTCTCTCATGCCACCTGATGAAGGATCCAACAGCACTTAGGTTTCCAAATTCCCATCCTTCATTAGTGGTTGGGCAGAGAATATACCATTTTATCTCCGTCCTGTCCTGATGATGGGGTCTTCTGGAGGCAGATTTTGCCCGAGGAAAGTTTCCTGTCAGCCAAGAGTCTGCCTGGCCCCTTCCTGCAATCAAGCCATCATATGACCTGTGCCCTCAGCCTGCCCACTTTTTGTGCTTACCCTACCCACCCTCCCACCTGTATGTGTGTCTGGCAGGGGAGGGAGAAGGCAGGAGAGAGGGGAGAAAAAGACCCTCTCCTTGATTGTCAGGCTTCTCTCAGCCCTCCAGGCCTCAACCTGCAGTGTCCATCTTTGTTGGACCCACACTGCCCAGTTTTAGCAAGAATCTTGTTAGGTCAATCTAAAAAGAACACCCACCTTCAATACCTAATAACTCTCAGTGTCTGATCAAATTCCTCATCCACCACCCTTGGTACCTGACCAGCCTGGCCAGCCTTCAGCAAGCATCCCGCCCAGTCCATTTAGCCACAATGCCCCCATACTCCTGATGTTTCCTCTTAGCAATTTTCCATCCATCACCCCGCCGCCCTGCTCCTCAGCTACAAATCCCCACTTGTCCGTGCTGTACTTGGAACTGAGCCCAGCTCTAAACTGAGGTCTCTTTTCCCTGATTGCAATAATTCCTGAGTAAAATCTGTTTTATGCTTTAACTACAGTCAGACTCTGGATTTCTTTGGGAGGGAGGGCACATGCTGTGTACACATGTGTGTGTTTCTTCTTCTTGATTCTGCTGCCACTGGTCTATGTTAAAACAAAAAGCTTCCTTTCCAGCCCCTACCCCTCCACTCCTCACATCCACCATTTGACCTGCAGGCAAATGAAGCCATTCAAATATTTGCTCATCATGTCATCTATTCCCATCCGACCTTGCAATTCCTGTCATGCCCCACATGTCAGTTTGAAGCATAACGTCATTAATACCTCCAGTGCACTAATGGATGCTTCACACATGAACGCATTAATGAAATGTGTTATTGTTTTCCCTCACAGGACATTAACAATCTACCTCACGCTGGGTCCCGGAGCCCCTCAGAGTTGCTGAAAACCACTAGCTATCAAATGAACCCTCAGTTCCGCTTCAGTAACTTTAAGTTCAAGTTTATCACTGAAGCGTCACTCATGTGAGAAGAAAATACAAGCCTCTGAGGGCTTTGGGGCCCAGCTTCAATTACCATAAAGAGTAACAGGCAGTGATGGCTGCGGGATGGGGTGGGGGGAGCCAGCGCCCCATGGAAACAAATCCTGTCAAAATGAAATAGGAAAGATCTGGGTGTCACTGGCATGATTTGTTTCTTGTTTCTCCCCTTTGTCTATGGGCTGATGGTTTGAATAATGAAGATGGTATTGGTTTTCTTCGTGAGCTCACTGGCACAGGAGGTCTGCTTTTCTGACGCACAGCTGACATATTAAGAGGGATTAAAGTTTCTGTACACAGGCAATGTTTAAATTAGCTTCCTTAAGCCCCAAAGAAATCTTTCCAGCTGATTTGCAAAATGAACCCCAGCACGGCCCGCAGCCACCCTGCACTGGTTGCCTAAACAGAGCCTCAGGTTTCTATTTGGCCAGCTGTTTTGCAAAATCGGAAGAAAAGGAAAGGTAATTCCCTTTCAACGTTGCCTCAGCCAGTATTTCTTCCGTAATTAAAATTGAAAGCTTTCCCCAACAGGTTCTCAGAGGCTCTCCTGGAGAAACAGATTTCTCTTTTCCTGTATAATTAAGCGCAAATTGTAAGGTGCGGGGCTTTGCCATTGAGGAAGGATGGATGGTCAAGAGGTGTTCCATGCAAGGCTGGGGGACAGCTTTTGTGTTTGGTTAGCTGTTAGGAAATGCTAATTGCCTTTTCTTTTGCCATTAGGCACTAATTCCCCACTGTGCCAGAAATTTTTTGCAGGCTGGGGCCAGAAAGGTGGAGGGAGATGTACAGCACAAATACCACACAGAGAATCACCTGCACTGGGAAATTGCTGCTCGGCCAGGAAGGTGATTGTTCGCCCAGCGTTTGTGCCAACAGCATGCCCCCAAACTTCTTTTCTTCTTGTCCTTGGGAGTAGGCTTAAGAGTAGGTACGAAACCCAGTCTCTGAATGTCTCAGGTCACTAAGCGTGTACCCTACACTTAAAGCTTCCAACAGCAATTAAGCATCTAATCAAAAACTCCTGGCTCAGGAACAAAAGTCAAGGCTTAACTCTTTCCTGGGCTTCTGACTGCAAGGATATCCTTGTTGCCTGCCTGTTAGAGCTCTGTCCCTGCATCCCCACTTCTATCCTCTGAAGGGGAGACAGCACACAGCAAGTTCCCAGAGCCTTCCAGCACAGCCACCTAGAAAGCTCAGGAGGCCAGTGTGTGTTCCTTCTCCCTCCCACAAATACAAGGCAAAATGGGCTGGACCCACGTCACCCTAACACCTCTGCTTCTGCAGGTCTTATCCCAGAAATGCCCTTGACTTTTAAAGAACCAGAGCTGTGAGCACAGATGACAATTTTTCTGTCATTTTAATTTAGCCCTATGCCAAAAGCCTCCAGGGCAGCCCTAAGACTCTGTTCCCCTGCTGTTAACACCCTGTATGGTCACCACTTCCCTCTCAGCGTAGACAGAATCTGTGACTTTTTTCTAAGCAATTGAGTATGGCGAAGGTGAAGGAGTTTGGCAGATGTTACGAAGGTCTCAAGTCAAAAAGGTAGATCAGCAAAGGAGATTATCCTGTGGGGCCTTGTCACGTGAGAGCTCATCAAAGAGGAACCAGGCCTTCCACAAGCCAGAGGCCCTCCTTGCTGGCTGGCTGAAGTAAGCAGCCATAGTGAAGAAGCCTATGGGGAGGAATTTCAGGGCCTCCAGGACCTGGGGGGCCTCCAACAACGATCAGCAAAAAGTTGGGGACCCCAGTCCTAGAGCAACCAAGAAATGAATTCCACCAACAACGTGAATGAACAGGAAAGTGTATTTCTCCCCAGGCCATTGTCCACAAGATAACGTGGTCCTCCCAACAGGTTTATCAGAACCTGGTGAGACCCCAAGCGGAGGACACAGTACCTGGACTCCTGACCCATAAAATGTGTGGTTTTAAGCCACTAATTTGTTACCCAGAAAATAGATAACTAATACAAGTTGGATACATTCAGATCCAACATTTTTAAATGACTACTGATTCAGCTATATTACAGCCATGGTTCTTCATCATTAATATCTTCAAATCACCAGGCAATTAATATGTTCCTTCTATGCACTGCCGCTTGGGGGCATGGTGCATATTTTGAGACCACTGTGTGAGATATTCTATCAGTCATTTCTCATTTCTTCTCAACCTTGCCTTTTTAGTCCCTGAGACAGCCCATGTTGCAAAGAAAGACTTTAAAGCAAGTGAAAAACTGCTGCTGCTAAGTCGCTTTAGTCGTGTCCAACTCTGTGTGACCCCACAGATGGCAGCCCATTGGGCTCCGCCATCCCTGGGATTCTCCAGGCAAGAACACTGGAGTGGGTTGCCAATTCCTTCTCCAATGCATGAAAGTGAAAAGTGAAAGTGAAGTCGCTCAGTCGTGTCTGACTCTTCATGACCCCATGGACTGCAGCCTACCAGGCTCCTCCGTCCATGGGAGTTTCCAGGCAAGAGTACTGGAGTGGGATGCCATTGCCTTCTCCGAGTGAAAAACTACATTAAACAAAAAGATATGGATCCTATGCTTGACACACATATATTGCAAAGATATATTCTTTTTCTTTCAAGCTTTCACTTGTACAAATAATGCGAAAATCATATTTTATCCCTGTTTGTCTTAAGCCTCACTAAGTCTTTGGTTCATAAGTTTCTGGACAACTTTCACTTCAAAGTTCTCAAAAAATAAGTTTTGTAGTTCAGATCATTTTAGAAATCAACTGCCTAGACTGGCGATTCATTTCTTATATGATATTATACGTGTTTTAATGCCATTCTCCCAAATCGTCCCACTAGGTTTGATGCAGGATACGAGATACCTGGGGCTGGTGCACTGGGATGACCCAGAGAGATGGTATGGGGAGGGAGATGGGAGAGGGGTTCAGGAATGGGAACACATGTACATCCGTGGCAGATTCATGTTGATGTATGGCAAAACCAATACAGCATTGTAAAGTAAAATAATTTTTTTTTAAAAAACTGAAAGAAAAAAAAAAGAAATCAACTGCCATATACCAACAGGACTTTTTCCCCATGAAGCTTGACAAGCTAAACCTATTTATATAGAAAAGCAGACCAAGAAAGATGAAGACACTTTTGAAGACTCTAAGTATCAGATACAGTGATAATTTATAGTATATTATAAAGTGTGATACTTAAAAAAAGATTTAAAGAAATAATAAACCAACAGAATAAAAAGAAGTTCCCAACACAGGCCCATGCATGTCCTGAAATTTCATATATAGAAGATAGGACATCATAAACCAGAGGGAAACAATGTCCTGCATAGTAAATGGTACTCAATGATAGGTTTCCAATACAGAAGTGGGGGTGACTAAATTCCTAAATGAAGGTTTCTTCCATTTCGTTTAACTACCAAACAATGAAAAGAGAAGTAAAAAATGTACGAGCGAATATTTTTAAACTATAACACAGAAAATAGTTATATAAATCATGTTACTTCACTGTATTTTGCAACCATTTCATTATTATCTTAAAATAATCTAAGAATCAGTGGAGCTGACTGACCTTTTAAAAAATATTAATTACTGCCTATGATTCAGCTCTTAACACACAGGCTAAATTTGTGATTGAGAAAGGGGATTCGTTTTCTTAAAAAAAGTTTTAACATACCTTTGGCCTAACAAAAGCCAAACATAGGATATATTTCAAAATCATAGGATTATGAAGATTTGATAGGAGTATGAATGAAACAAGATTGGTCATAAATTGTTAAGTATTGAAGCAAAATAATGGGCATCTAGGGCTTTATTATGCATGTATTTTTAAACTTTTCCATAACTTTTTTAAAGGAAAGAAAGAGTATTTGATAAAGCATCTCAAGAAAGTAAGCTATACAGAACTTGTGTGCTATGATTTTAAGAAAATACACATGTATATGTGTGCATATATATAATATGGATATATAGGCATACTAAAATATATGTGCATAGAAGTTATGCTATATATACATAAGTAACATAACTTTGGGGAGTAGGCAAGTCTGCATTCTTATGCCTTTATGTTACAGGTAAGGANACATGTATATGTGTGCATATATATAATATGGATATATAGGCATACTAAAATATATGTGCATAGAAGTTATGCTATATATACATAAGTAACATAACTTTGGGGAGTAGGCAAGTCTGCATTCTTATGACTTTATGTTACAGGTAAGGATCCTAAACCTTCCTGGGTGGTTATCTTCTGTTTGCCCTTGAGGTCCCCTCTCCACTCTTCTCTGGTGACCTGCAAGGGTGAGGCTTACAGGATCCCAGCCCCTCTAACTGGCTCTGAGCTATGAAGAGCATTAGAGAGACATAGGGCTTCCCTGATAGCTCAGCTGCTAAAGAATCTGCCCACAATGCAGGAGACCTGGTTCAATCCCTGGGTTAGAAAGATCCCCTGGAGAAGGGAAAGGCTACCCACTCCAGTATTCTGGCCTGGAGAATTCAATGGACTGTATAGTCCATAGGGTCAGAAAGAGTCAGACATGACTGAGCAACTTTCACTTTCAGAGAGACATATGGGAGGGAGGTGGGAGGAAGGTGGAAGGTAAAGTCACAGCATTTGTTACTCTGACTCTCTCCCCACCAGACAGCCTCCACGTGGGCTATAACCTTCCACTGAAGGTTACCATACCTCTCAAGTAGACCAGTTCTACAAGGCTGCTTTCTGCTGGGTTCCTGAAACTGATCCCTCTCTTTTCTCCTCTGGGCATAGAATTTGCTTCAGCTCAGCTGCCACTATCCCCAGATTCCTGTACAATCCTTTGTATGGGGTTATACTCACACCTTCATAACAGTTTTGTGTGCCATCTGTTTTCTTTAAGAACCCTAATTACCATACTCTTCATTAAACAATATATGGCACACAGTTATGATGAAGAGAGATGGGGAGATTTTATTCTCTACATGTGCAAGTATTTCCAATACTGCAGTTATATTCTAGGTGATTCCCAGGCTGAACACAGCATAAGTAGGAGTAAGTTTTAAAAGTTGTAGAAAAGTTTGGGGTATCGATTAGATACTTAATGGTCCACAACCTAGTTCCCTTTGCTAACAGACATGAAAGGAACTAGAGAACAGTCCTTTCTCTGAAAAGCCCAAATTGTGAGAGTAACTCAGCTCCTCTAACTTCCCCATATTCAAACCTAAATTCAGTGCTATAACATTATTAAAGCATAAATATTACAGTATAATTACCTGAGTACATGTATTCATCTCCTCCAGTAGGCTGTAAGCAATTCTAGGAAAAGAGTCTATCTCATTCAACTTTATATCCTCACCATCTAGCATAGTGTCTGGCACATAACAAACACACAGTAAATGTTAATTGAATGAATAAATGTCTGCTTGAATAAACGAATGCCAGTGGGGCCAGTATGTTCCATAGCAGGGCTCTAAACAGGGGCTTTTCTCACCTTCTAGTTGCCATCTGGCTTCCAAAAGCAGCAGCAAATCCAAATGTGACCTTCATACCATGGAATAAAGAATCTTTCTCATCTGAATCACTTCCATCTGCCTGGCTACAGTCAATGTAAGGTCTTGAGGCTGAGACACACCTTCATTCGTTAAAAGGGGACGAGGGAGCAGATGGCAAATGAAGGTACTAAAGCTCATTAATTCCTAATGGAGGCTTCCTCCTGGATGTAATTAGAACAAAAAGAAGGAAGAGCCAAAGGAGGAGTATTTGGGAGATAAAGTAGGCAGCTGGAAGAGGTTTATGAAAGGTATAAACCCTCAGGGAGCTTTCCATTAGTGAGGAAAATAATACCCACACTTCACAATGGCATAGTTTTCCATAACCAGCAAAACACATCTGCATACATTATTTCATCAGAGTCTCAGGAAAGGATTGTGAGACATCAAGGAGAGTTTTATTTTTCCAATTGCATAGATTTAAAAAGTGGTACCCAGAGAAGTTAGGCCACCTGCCCTGAGTAACATGGCTAGAAAGTGATAGAATAAGGATGGATTTAAAACATTCTGATGCTGAATTTGGCCTCCATTCATTTCATGGCTATAAATGGAAAGAGACCCCCAGACCAGTTCTGAAAAGCAAGTGACACTCCACTCAGTTCAGCTATTGCAATACCATGGTCTTTTCTTCCATGCCCATTGCCAATCACTTAAAGACATCCAGTTGCCTTCTATTTATGATTGGCAAGTGAAACACAGGAGTTCTTATAGGCCCACGGTTTTTATTTATGTCCCCATGGAAGACCAAGCCAAGAGAGGAAGGCATTCTTCCTATTAGACCTAGTTAACTGACTCCTTTTATTCCCATTGTTCCCAACACAAAATAAAGGTATTCAAATATACAGTTGCATAGGAATTAAGAATTACATATTGTACTTTGATCTTAAGGAAAGTGTACAGCATAGGTCGGAGATATCAGCATTAAATGCAGAGAATTTATTATCAAGGGTTTGCTAATCATACTCAACATCAGTCTATCCAAAAAAAGGATTGCATTACTTGAAAACTGACTCTTTACATTAAAGTAAACTTGCCCCTTGAAGTCTTTTTCTTCCTCTCTCAAAGGCACACAGCTGACAGTTCAAAAGCAAGCGGAAGCGGAAAAGAAAAAGGAAGATGTTCTATTTAACCAGCATCAATTGCTTATAGCTATCCTGTTCTCAATATCGTTTCCCCTCAAGGAAGCATTCAGCCAACATTTTTATTGGACTGATGCCCAGATAGCTCCATTAATTCATGGAACTACCTTTGTTGGAGTGCTCCAGGCATTATTACTCATGAATCCTACAGAGCACAAATATATCTCTAGAAAAACTGTCATTTGTATTACATATGACCTTAAAGCATCTTCATAAATTATACCTTCAAAGCAAACTAGAGAGCACTGCAATCTTTTGCTATGTTAGTCATCTTAATTTCACCAGACCTACTGTCTTTTATTTACATATACAATGTAATTAAATTGGTTTCAGTGAGCTAGGTCTTTCAGTTTCATCAATATCATAAGGTACTTTTGATGATGTATGATCTTTAAATCTGTAATGGTATCTTTCTACTCTGTGGGTTTCATTGGTTCATACTTGTCTTCTAATTATGCCATCCTGTGATGCATTCTAGCTATGATGTGGACTTATAGGCTGTGGTTTACTTCTGATACTACATCTAGTATGTAACTGAACAAGAAAAATAGTACTTTAGCTTCATATACATTAGACTGTTTAGCATGAAACCTGTCCATTTTCAAAGATTTTTGGCAACAGAAATATAGTCAATTATTATATTAGTTACTTTATCCTAAAGTGTCAGTAGCCCACCATGGTAATAAGAAAATTCTTTCCCAAAATAAGTACCATTTTATTTCTAACTGATTATAAAATGAGCACTGTTTTTTACACAAAATTTCCATGAAATCTTTTAATAAATATTCTTATTTCACATTAGAAGTTTAAATGAATAAAGCATTATTCACATAAAAGGAAGAAGTACTTTGACCTACTATACTATTTTCTAAAAGAAACTGGAATCACAGTTCATGTTAATATCCTGAAGATGATCTGCGACATACAAAAATTCAGTATTATCTGTGAACACTTTAGCAAAACTTTTTTGTCTGCAGATAGAAAGCAACGATGTCATTCAACTATTTACATATGGCCCAGATACTAAAAAGAAACTGTTTCCTGCTCTCTGTGAAGGAAAACTGTGAACTAATATCACTGGGGTCATTATCAACCGCACACAAGGTAACAGGTAGCTTGCAACAAAGTAGTGTCAGAAAAAAATGGATGTGGAGCAAGAAAATCTGTCTTAAGGCATGACTGGGGGTAAAAGATTAACTATGGATAAATATTTGTGTTGCCTGGCAAAGTTTTCCAAGTTCCCAGATAAGGAAAGTTCTTTCACACAGATATGAAGTTTTCCAGGAGAGTTCTAGAACCTTTCAACCTCAGAATATATCTGGCCTGTCCTCTTTTCAAAAGTTAAACTGGTGTGATCTTGGAGAAATGGGAGTTGAACCAACTCTTAGAGCTCTTCAGAGAATAGGAATTTCAGCTTCTTGACTTAACCATGTTGCTTCTATCTAGTTTATTTTATATGGCCACATTTACCACACTTACAATGCAGCCCAAATCTACCTGTTCTGTTTTCTTTAAGCAGCATTCACTCATTTATTCAATAATTATATATTGAGCACCTCTTACATTCCAGGTACAACTTTAGGAGCTGGTATTAAACAAGAAACCAAATTCTTCCTCTTGTGGTCGTTATTATTCTAGCAATATTCAGTTCCAGTAACATCTATATTTCTTGTATGACATTGGGTCAACTACTTTGATCAAAACTAGTTTTGTTAGAATTCCTTTAACAAAAAAAAAAATCAGCTACATGAAAACCAACATTAGGTTTATACTCACAATTTGACCACATTTGGGGCTGGTTCTTTTCTATTATTTGTCATCCTCGTGTTTCCTAGAGGTGTACCCTGAAAAGAAGAGCTGTTTTCCCTCATTCTGGAAGGACACCCAGTTCAATTCTATTTGCCTCTCTGAAGGAACACAAGTGGAATATGAAGAGAGAGGGTGCCTAGCCAGCTACAGGCCCATTCAACCTTGGGAAAAATGGGATTGTCCTTACACCAGGTTTCCTAGGAAGGATACAAGGAAAGGCTGTACTGTAATTACTACTCCAGCTAATGTGTAACGACTACTACTACCACCACTGTGCTTTGACCTCACAAACATTAGAACACTTACGCAACTTAAGTACTTAGCAACTCCATGATGAACAGATGAGGAAACAGGCCAGATAAAGTTAAGAGACTTGTCTACAATTAAGAACTCTGGCAAATGGTGGTGCTGGGATTCAAACTTAGGTCTGTCTGATTTCAGGGGTCCCTCTCTTATGAAAAACCTATGATGTTATTTATCTAATAAAACCACAGAAAAGAATTACCAAACTTTAACCATCACTATTTCACATCCTATGACGACATAACCCAAGAGGAAAATACAGAGTTTAAACATCAGTCATGTATTTTCAGTTCCTTCTCTGAATCTTAGCTATGAATCTGTGCTTATTTTGAACATTGTTTAGTATACAATCTCATAAGAAGATCATCTATGTCTGTATCAATTAAAATATAAAAGAAACAAATATTCAGTGCAGATATCTGGTTCACTTGCCTTGAACAAAGGAGCTTCCAGTGCTTCCACTTTTAAAGATGGGGAAAGATCAGACAGGAATGAAGTTCACTTTAGTTTGGTCCAGGAAAAACAAAGATTCACCATTCTGGGAATAAAGAAAAATCAGACCTTGTCAGGACATTTGGTTCTAATTACTAGTGACAAAATGTTTCTACAATGCAACTACATAAAAGTAGTTNTGGGGAAAGATCAGACAGGAATGAAGTTCACTTTAGTTTGGTCCAGGAAAAACAAAGATTCACCATTCTGGGAATAAAGAAAAATCAGACCTTGTCAGGACATTTGGTTCTAATTACTAGTGACAAAATGTTTCTACAATGCAACTACATAAAAGTAGTTGAGTCATTTGAGCTACAGAAGGTCAAAAACAATGATTATGATCAACATATGATTATTATTGCATATACTTTTGATTCTTGGGAGTGAGTCTTCCTTTCTCTTTTCCTTATTAAAATTAAGATTTTATGGTTTATCAGAGTAAAGTTGAGAAGTGAACAAGATAATNTTGAGCTACAGAAGGTCAAAAACAATGATTATGATCAACATATGATTATTATTGCATATACTTTTGATTCTTGGGAGTGAGTCTTCCTTTTTCTTTTCCTTATTAAAATTAAGATTTTATGGTTTATCAGAGTAAAGTTGAGAAGTGAACAAGATAATTTAATATTATTTTGATAATGAAGGATATTCCTTGTAAAACAAATTCTCTGGAGTCTTCGTCTCTCAGTTCCCCTTGTTCTATGCCAACAAAAGCTTCCTCTGTCTAGTATCTAGCCATAGCTTTGCTCAATAAAGCAAAACAAAACACAAATCATCTAATGCTAGCCATTAGAATGAAGACCTGGCCCAGAAGACTAAAAAAAATGCCATTTGACATAAAACAATAGGATGTCGTGGTCTAAACTACTCATCTGGCATGTACCATAAATTCCTGAGTATCATTAGTTATCTTTTCAGATAAACTCAATGAAAGCTTATTGAATAATTTTCCATGTGCAAGCACTGTGCTAGATATTAAGAGCAAGGAGGCAAATAGAAGATTTGTCATTGAAGAAAGGGATATATGTAAACAATCCTGACATCAAGTGATAATTTCAGGGATAGACAGAAAAATAGCATACTTTTGAAGAATAATGCTAACTTGATATGATATTTTTTCTGATTTATTATAAACCCTTGCAAACCATAAATTTGTATTTTCCAGGATCTTTGCATTCATGAGTGTAAGGACAGAAATTCGGTATATTCTAAAGTACACGTGTCACCTGATATCGGCTTCAGACACAGGAAGAACAGGCTTTTTAAAGAGGACATAAGGATTTCTTTATCTGCTCCTTGGCTTTGGTTTTCTCTATCTTAGCTTCGTTCTTCACAGATCCTCTGAGAGTGGGATCAAAGATAGCCCCAGAAATACTGCACCTGGTTAGTAATCTTGGGAGAGAGAGCTTCTCTTCCCCATAGTTTAAGGCAAAAGTCATGGAATTCATTCCTAGTAGACTGCTTTATGTTGTATGTCCATCCCCATACAAGCCACTGGGGCCAGAGGGATGGGATACACTGACTGGCCAATCTGAGTCATGTGCCTCCTGCCGGAGCTCCTGGAAAATTCAAAACACATGACTGAGAGCTGTAGGGGGAGGTTCACCTAAGGGAAACATAAGTGTAGTTACAATATGAAAGGAAAATGTCTTCTGAGCAAGGCAAACACCATGCACCCACCACAAAAGGTACTCAGCAAATATTTGTTAAATGATGTATTGATTAGTAAGCCTGGGATAAGTGAGATCATGGTAAATACTATGTGTGAAAGGAAACAGAGCCTAGATAAATTGTGAAATGAAGCTACAGAGGTGGGCAGTATCCTGCAAGGCCTTTGGGAAATAAATCAACAAAAAGGAGCCGATCTTGACTGTTTTGCACCATTTGAGAATTAACTGAGTCTGTAATCAATAAACAATCCTGAGGGCTTGCTAAGGTGAGTGCTGCCTTCCATAATATGAAAAATGTGTCATAGGTTTCAGAAGGTGAACATGGCTAACTATGATTGCCACAAAACAAGAAAAATAAATAGAAATCTTAAATGAGTCCTTGAATCACAACAGATACAATTATGAAAACTATGTTTACCAGACTTTCATGTTATTATTTTAAAAGATTTCCCTAAAAAGCCACAAGGAAAAGATATCTCTCATTTGAATCATGGAATGATCTGAAATGGCAACAAACCATTGCTTCAAAAGAAAATCAGTTAGTCCTATAAAAACAGTGTCTATAAAAATGCACATAACTTTGGTAATGCATTATATTTGCAAGGTAGAGGAACCTTTAAAAATGCATCAGTGACTTAAACGACTTTTCATTGTTATACTATCTTAAACAAATCTTACTTAATGCATTAAAAGCTTTGTTCAGTTCTTACTTTATCCAACCAGGAACTAGAAAATGTTTCAAGAGGTCTTCAAGTCCAGCCACCTGCCTCCAAGAAAAGCTACACGTACAGTATCATAGACAATGGCCTCACGTGTCCATGCTGGCATCTCATAATTCATGCCACTTGCCCAGCTCTTTGCAAAAGCCCATTTTTACATAGAAATGATTCATTTAGTATAATTAGAAAGCCATAAGTTTTCACTTATTCATTCAGAAACGATTTTTAGTTCCTATAAACACTGTGCTAGAAAATAACATGCAAAAATGAATGAAATATGTCTCTTGCTCCTAGGGAACTCACAGGCTAAAGACACCAAGGTGAGCCAAAAATTACCATACAGTATGATGAGCACGGTGGAGAAAGAAATGGCAACTCGCTCCAGTATTCTTGCCTGGAGAATCCTGTGAACAGAGGAGCCTGGTGGGCTGCTGTACATGGAGTTGCATAGAGTAGGACATGACTGAAGCAACTTAGCATGCATGCATGCGTTGGAGAAGAAAATGGCAACCCACCCCAGTATTCGTGCCTGGAGAATCCCAGGGACAGAAGAACCTGGTGGGCTGCCGTCTATGTGGTCACACAGTATCCGACACGAATGAAGCGACTTAGCAGCAGCATGATGAGCACGGAGACAGGGAGACATGCGAGGTAAGAGGGGCTACAAGCCCTTTCTGTACCTGGTCACACTACTTAAACAGTTGGGAGAAAAACAGTTGGCCATTCTGAAGTAATTTTGAGTACATTATCTCTGAAGATTTATATGTTCCTAATTTCTCCATCATTTCCACACTAAGGAATTTCCTAACTGTCCCAAAACTAGAGTGTCTTTTATATGGAAAAACTGCTACAGGACAATCATTAACAGCATTTCCTAACATAATACCCAACCAGAGAAACCACTCTTTGCCATGATAAGATTTTCAAACTATGAGGAGCAGTAGGGCTGAAATGAATCTAGTCATGAATGAAAACAAAATGATTGAATGAAAACAGTTTGTTTAAAAGTATACACTTGACATTTCCACTCCAGACATATAGATTAAGAGGCTGTCTATCAAGGTAAATCAATTTGAAAGTTGAGCCTGACTCTCTCCACCCTCAAGAAGTGATTTGCAGGTATTTGTGGCCTTTCGTTTTGGTTTGACTGTTATTTCATGTTTTACCGGTAATTCTTCTTATGGAACGCTAAGAACATTTATTTGTTCTTCAGTCAGGTTTATTGAGGTATAATTTACAGTCAGTAAAATGCACCCTTTCTAGCATACAGTTCTATGAGTTTTGACAAATGTATATAGTCATGCAACCATCACCACAGTGAAGATAGAGAGTAGTTCCAACATCCTGAAAATTTTTCCCTGCCCCTTGGAAGTCAACCTCTACATCCTGACAACCATGGTAATAAATAGAAGTCCCTGTTTCCCAACTTTTAGCTATTCAAGTGCCACCTTTCATAATTGTGCCTCTACCTGCACATCACCCATATCATTATTTATTTAGTAATTATATGGTTTGCAGTTTTGAGAAATTTATTTTCAAAGGAAATTTATTCTTTACTATTTTAAATGAGAATCCTTTGCCATATATAAAACTATGAACAATATCCAACAACATAAAGCTCTACCTGTATGAGTAGATGTACCTCCCCGGATCCTGAGTTCTTGAGTGTCCTTGGTGGGGCCAGTACACGCACCTACACATGCTTTCGGAAACACACCAGTGATGGTAGCTATCCCATGCTCTAAATGCTTTCTCCTTGACTGTATATTCTGTGTAGGCTCAAAGAATCAGAGTAGAGCTCAAGTAAAGCATTAAAACCTATTTAAAATTACAAAATTAAAATCTATTTAAAATTTTAAAAACTACTAAAATTGCAACATCCTTCTACCTACATCAGGCCTTGGATGCCTACTACTTATTTGCCAAACAGGTTACCAAGGCTGGTTTTTATGAAAATACAGACCAGATGGACCTTTTTCATCTCTTCAAAATGGTCCTTTCTAAACAAGACCAAGGCCAGTGTGATTCAGCAACACCTATTTTTGTCACAGTTGACATATGGTATCTCCTTACTCTAGATGAAAAAATGAAATAGAACCTTGGCCCCCAAAACACCTAAAGAATTTATTCACCAATTCTTATCTTTGTGTATTATCTTATGTATCTGGTGATTGCTAAAGGAATCTATGTAGATAATCAATCACATTTTTAAAGGAAATACACTATTGAAATTTCTTCTAACCCATGGTCACTATGCTCCTTGACAACAATAGTTGACCTTCATGATATTAACCATCTCTTCTGTTTGAAAGGGACTAAAATGTTTGTTCTGCTTCCTGTTTAATAAAGCCATAAAAAGGATTAATGAGGAAAACCTCTAGAATACTCCNACCCATGGTCACTATGCTCCTTGACAACAATAGTTGACCTTCATGATATTAACCATTTCTTCTGTTTGAAAGGGACTAAAATGTTTGTTCTGCTTCCTGTTTAATAAAGCCATAAAAAGGATTAATGAGGAAAACCTCTAGAATACTCCAAGCACTTTCCAAAAAGGCAGCAGTAAAACAGCAGGTGCCTCTTGTGAACACACATTTGTCTTCTTCCTGTAAACTCATCCTGAAGGACATCAGGCTTCCAGCTTGTATTTAATTGGCTGATTATGTTGTCACTCTTGAGCTCCTTGCCAAGTTACAGGGAAGAGTTTTCTTGGAAACCGTAGTTCCCCAACTTTCTCCAGCTATGCAGTTTAATTACATCTAGCAAAATGACAACAGAGCTCCTAATTAGCCTGGAGATTAATTACTGCTGAATCAGTCCAAACACCACAGCTACCAAATTCAACACAGGTGCTTAGATGAAGGGAAAGAGTTTTCTCAATACCCAACAGAAGGTGGACATGGAAGGTATGCTTTATGACTCTCTTCCTATTAGCTTAAACACACAACCTGTGCAAAATACCTGTGTCTTTAGAGCCAGGATACCCTGAAGTATTAAAAAAAGAACTAGA
>SJYV01051819.1:834266-850504 GCA_006410875.1 Neotragus pygmaeus
CAGCATCAGAGTCTTTTCCAATGAGTCAACTCTTCGCACGAGGTGGCCAAAGCACTGGAGTTTCAGCTTTAGCATCATTCCTTCCAAATAAATCCCAGGGCTGATCTCTTTCAGAATGGACTGGTTGGATCTCCTTGCAGTCCAAGGGACTCTCAGGATGCAAGTCTTTCCTGGGTTGATTTCCTGTTTGCTTCTTTGTGTGTTCAGAGGAGTTGTGGGAATTTAAAAAAAATAAATAATCCTGACATTGACTAAAAAGAAAAACTACTCAAACAACCCAAAGGGAAATCCATAGGAGGGAAGGAGGAAATGAAGTCTGAAAAAGACTTTGTGGAAAGATTCAAGTAAGAGAAATGTACACAAATGCATAGGCCTGATGCGTGTGCCTCACTTACACCAGGACTGGGCAAAGCTACTGCAAAGCCATTTGCTTGCACAGGACTGGAGGAGAGAGTACATGGCTGCCAGGAGAGGAATGTTGTCAGAACGACTTCAGAATGAGCTCAGCCATGCTCTCCAGCACTGGGAAGCCCGACCACTGTGCAAGCAGCCGCCCCACCATCTGTACAGGGTAGCTCCTCGGTGCTGGGCCAACCCAAGCTGGGCCACAAGGCCACCTCCTGGGACAGCTTCTGTGTGTGGACACACACCCACATCCACACGTGGTAGGAAATGGCACTCAGAGAGAGGTGTCCCCGTCATTCTCAGCTTCCGCTCAGGGTGACATGACTTGAAATCCAAAGATATATGTTCAAGACTCAAGCCTACATCTTACTTCCTGGATGACCACTGGCAAATCATTTCATTTCTGTGAGCCAGCGTGTCACCATTCTGTAAAGGGACATAACATAGAATTTTAGAGTTCATCCAGTCTAACTATTATCATTTCACAGCTGAAGAAATTGAGAACCAGAGAATATAAAGTGAATGCCCACCTTCAGCCAGCTAATGGATGGGTAAGCAGAATTCACACTCAAATTTTCCAGCTTGAGTTACCTTTCTTCCCTAACCATTGGAATCTTCTGCCTCAGTACTTCCCCTAACTTGCAAGACTATTTTAAGAAAGGAGGTTAGGAGGGTAAGAGCTTCTGGTTCGTGATGGTGAACTGAAACCACATCTCACTCCCAATGCCACCCCATAAGCCCACAGAACTTATGGAAAAGATTTTTCAAAGGATAAAGAGAAATAAACAGGTAAGAAGGGAGGAAAGGGCACCAGCAATGAACTCTGAATAAATCCTAGGAGATTGCAAGCACACTGGGATCAGATTGGTGGACAAAATTTTTTTTAAGTAATAAACCAGTTTCAGTTAAAAAAAAAAAAAAAAGAGTACCTTCATCAGTGAAAACATTATTTCCCTCTCCAGGGTATCTTCCCAACTCAGGTATCCTAACTGGGTCTCCACATTGTAGGCAGATTCTTTACTGTCCGAGCCACCACGGAAGCCCTTAAAAAGAATATATAACTTTAAACCTAATATTAATGCATTAAATATATTTATAAATATGCAATATTAAATATATGTTAATTCATACATATGATAGACTACTACTGTGCAGCATTTGGCATTCATAGAAGTAGGGAAGACCTTCATATACTGACACGGAAAGGTAATAATGTAATGTCACCTGAACAAGAGAGGCATCAAAACAATACAAATAACACAAACCTATGAGTGCATGTCATATGTTCCTACAATAAAAATAGAAAATGCCTAGGTGCTTGTCATGTAAATGCCTACCAGATTGTGATAAGCACCATTTGGTACATAAGGAAAATGAGAAACAGAGAGGTTAAGTAATTGGCCCAAGGTCACAAAGCAACAGTTGAGTAAATGAAGGGGATGAGACACAAATCAAGGTCATGTGGCTCCTGAGGTGATGTACTTCCCAGCAGCTCTCAGCTTGCAGAATTGCAGAGACAGCTCTAAAAAGAGTTCTGGATTGAGTTAGGGAGGTAAGGAGTGAAGACTCCCCATTTTACTTTCACATTTCCCTATCGTTTGATAGTCTTCAATAAGAATGTGTTTTTCACTTTAAAACTGGCTTTTTTGAGGTACAGTTTTATGAATTATAGCACATGCATGGGTTCATGTAACCACCAGCACAGTCAAGATACAGAGCAGTTTCATTACACCCAAAACCTCCGCATTGCTCTCCCCGCCTCAGACCCCTGGCAACCACTGATCTATTCTCCATTACTCTACAGTTGACCCTTGAACAGCAGTTACAGTTTGAACTGCACGGGCTCAAATTATACATGTGGTTCACTTATACATGAATTTTTTTATAGTAAATACTGAAGCACTACACAAGTTTGTTTGAATCTGCAGATGCAAAACCATGGGTGAGAAGGGCTGACTATAGTTATATTCTGATTTCAACTGGGAGGGGGTGGTTGGCAGCCCTAATCCCTTGTTGTTCAAGGGTTAACTGTAGTTCTGACTCCTTGAG
This sequence comes from Neotragus pygmaeus, assembly GCA_006410875.1. Taxonomy (NCBI): domain Eukaryota; kingdom Metazoa; phylum Chordata; class Mammalia; order Artiodactyla; family Bovidae; genus Neotragus; species Neotragus pygmaeus. The sequence goes on from SJYV01051819.1 coordinate 836,721, forward strand.
AACATCATGCTGTATGTAGCCTTCTGATGTTGACTTCTTTCATTCTACAGAGTACCTTTGCAATTGCGCCATTAATTACATGCATCAAAAATATGCTCCTTTATTTTATTGAGTAGTATTCTATTACATGAATGCAGCAGTTAAAGCACATTTAGGCTGTTTCTAGTTTGGGGTGATTATGAATACAGCTACTGTAAACATTTGTGTAGAGTTTTTGTATGAACACAAATGTTCATTCCTCTTGGGCAAACACCTAGGAGTACATTTGCTGAATCTTTTAAGTGTGTATCATTCATAGAAAACTGCCAAGCCATTTTCTAGAGTTGCTAGACAATTCCCCATTTCATCAATAATGGATTATAGTCCCTATTGCTCTACATTCTCATCAGCATTTGGTACTTTCAATATTTTAATTTTAGCCATTCTGATAGGTGTGCAGTAAGAATATATTACTTAAACTTTTTTAAAATGGAACAGAATTGAATGGCACAGGTAAGTATAAAACAGATTATCTCCTAAGCTGCTGGTAGGTAGAAACACAAATAAGAACTGTTTGGGGAAATTCCTTTCACCCATTAAATATTTCTTGAGCACCTAACATATGTCCACTAGACTCTTCATACACGTTTCAAAGGCTTCGGAATTCTCATGTACTTTATGATTTTATTTTATCATCTCTATCTTCTATTCACTTATAATACCCATAGTCTGTGTCACATAACACTAAAATGTAGATTTAAAAAGCAGTAGAGCTCAAAAAAGATATATTAAACTAATTATTGTTTACATTAATAATTTGTAATTTTGGAAGACACTGTACTCTACAGATACACAAAGGAAGTTCAGCTATAGAATTTTACCTGTTTTTTCCACCCTGAATCTCTTTGTTTTGTCAAAACAGATAGAAGAGTTAGTTTATTTCCTACCAAGGCCCTGTGAGTGCTTGACAATGAAAAATTAATTAGAGAAGATATAAGCACCAATTGATTTTTGGCTTGCCAACTGTGGATACTCTGTAGATTATTTATGGAAGCCAGAAAGAAAATAGAAAAAAAAGGCAAAGAAGTGTGCCTGGGTTGGAAAGTAGCAAGGAACTGCCCAGGAATTCAATTACAGTAATCCCTGCTGGCTCAGGACTTCCCTGCAACTTTGCCACATCCTTCTTGCCAAACCTAGGGCATCTGGGCCAAAGGACTCCAAGTGTAAGGTATTAGCATCTCAAAGACCTCTTTCTCCTGTTTTGTATAGACTGTCAACAACATCTTCAATGGTAGAGTATAGATGCAAGAAAGTCCGCTTCGATTATAAAAATTCATTATTACAAAGAGGCCGAACAACATGGCACTGGACTGAAGGAAAATCAGGAAAATAAATTATTCTCAGAAATTACTTTTAGCCCAGGAAAGTATTACATTCAGGGAAAGACTTGCACTTCTCCCGAGGGTAGTCTCCTGTTGGTTCCTGAGCCCAGTTCTCCTGTGTGTGCTTAGTCACTCGGTCGTGTCCAACTCTTTGAGACTATAGCCCTCCAGGTTTCTCTGTCCATGGGGATTCTCCAGACAAGAATACTAGAGTGGGTTGCCATGCCCTCCTCCAGGGGATCTTTCCAACCCAAGGATCAAACCCAGGTCTCCCACCTTGCAGTCCAGGAAGCCCCAAGTTTCCTAAACCAGGTTAAATTTAACTAATTGGCTAGAAATGCTTTTCATAATTCTTTTGTATAGGGTCCTAATCATGGAGACCTAGAATTTTAAGTTGGTTGAATATGTGATCCAAATTTTAGTTCCGATTTCACAGATGGGACCCTGAGCCTTGGAGGAGCAAGAGGACAGCAGTGTCAGAGCAGAGCCATGACCAGAAGGAAAGTTTTCAGACACCGAGTCTAGAACACAGTTAAACTTACTTTACATAATTGTTCTGCCTCTTCAAGGAGAGCTATTCATACACATTGCTTTTGGATATTACTGTTATCGCCTACCAAAAATTGTGTTCATATTGACATTCCTCGCAGAAATGCCCCTCAAGAAAGGAAAAGGGGAAACAGAGGAGGAAAATCTTCAGAAAGAAACTATTACAAAATAATGAGAATAACTTTTTCATTAAAGCTGGTTTTAAGCATAAATAGCTCATTCTTAATGAGATTCAGTTGATCCTAAATATTGTACAATTTTACCTCATAATTGTATTCTAGTCTTCCTGTCATTCATATCAAGACGCATGATACAGCTTCAAATTAAGTTCAATTTCTCAATTTTTAAGGACTCTGAAATTCAACCACAATACTTCAACTATCACTAGCCAAGAACTACTAGTGTGGACTTGGCCGTCAAAGAGAGCAAGAATAAAAGGGACCCAAGAAAATGAATGAGATTTCCGGAAGCAAAGATAAGTAATGGATTTTCCATTTCCAGGGAGTTCATTCCTCAAGTATATAAAAATATGTTTAAGTTATGCCTATTCAAAATCCTACCTAACTTTTATGTTCTTACCCTTATTTAGGGGCTTCTCACGTGGTAAAGAACTTGCCTGCCAATGCAGGAGACGTAAGAGACTCAATCCCTGGGTCGAGAAGATCCTCTGGAGGAGGAAATGGTAAACCACTCCAGTATTCTTGCCTGGAGAATCCCATGGACAGAGCAGCCTGGTGGGCTACAGTCCATCAGGTTGCAAAACGTCAGACGTGACTGAAGCAACTTAGAACAGACAGACCCATATTTAAGGTCTACAGCACCTAATATATCTGATGATGTGATCCGTCCTAGCAGAGTGATTGCTAATGCTGGTTAAATCCTCCAGGTTTATCTATCTCTGCTTAAACCACCTGAATGGACTTTTATTCCAAGACTTTACAAATAATTATTAAGCCCTAACTATGTGTCAGGTGCTCTTTTTAACAAATAACATGTACTAATTCATTTAAATCTCAAACAAACCTGTGAGATGAGCATTACTGTTATCCTCATTTTACAGCTGAAGAAACTAAGGCAATTGAGGCTAAGATACAGGTGATCAAAGTCACAGTGTATAAAAGCTGGGAAATAAGCCCACACTTGAAAAGAAGCAAAAACCCATTAATGAACAAATTATGTAGAGTTTGAGTTAATTTAAGTGTATGTGGGAATAGATAAGGATATATAGTAAATTATTAAGAATTAACATCGATGATCATGGTCTAGGTTTATTGTTAACTCCACCTTGCTATATAAGCTATTAGTGACAAGTGGTAAGCAGCAGATCTTTATCCTGGACTACACCCATCTCGCTGAGTGTCTCACCAGTTATATTACCTGATCCTGAGTGTCTCTTCCGTTTCCGGTAGTTCCACACCTCACACTCTTCCATACTGCCCTTGCTTGGATCACCCAGTGCCTTTTTTTCATAACAAGTAAACATACTGCAAAGAGCCTTAACTCCTTTCCTACTATTATACCATTTCATTTCTTAAAGCAGAGAGCTTTCTTGCCTTAACTATAAAAATTTCCTGTCTACAACACAAATGAACATATCTATGAGAAACAGACAGAAAGAGGAGGTGGGTGAGGGAGTAAAGAATTGGGAGTTTGGAATTAGCAGATGGAAACTATTGTTTAGCACAGGGAACTCTACCCAATCTCCTGGGACAAACAATAATGGAAGATTTTTTTTTTTAATGAATGTATGTACATGTATAACTGACTCATTTTGCTGTACAGCAAAAGTTAACACATTATCAACTATACTTCAATAAAATTTTTAAAAATAAAAATTTCCAGTGAATGTCCACTGCTCCAGCTATTTGTTGCTGTCTTCACCAGCACTGAATGCGTAACTCCTTCCACTGGCATGCCCTCTTTAAATGCCTTCTTAGAACCTGTTAATATCCCCTGGGTTGTATAGGTCTCCCTGGCTTTGACAGCACCCAGTTCAAGGACTGCCCATAGACAGCTTCTTAAACCCGAATGTTCATATGAATCAGCTGCTGCTATTAAAATACAGATTCTGACTTAGTATCTCTGGGGTAAAGCCTCAGATGCTGCATTTCTAACAAGCTTCCAGGTGATACTTATGCTGTATCAAAGACCACAATACAATCAGCAAGAACCTCATAGACTTGTCACCTCTTCCTTACCAGTTTCTTTTATCCCACCATTCAGTTCGGTTCAGTTACTGAGTCGTGTCCGACTCTTTGCGACCCCGTGGACTGCATCATGCCAGGTTTCCCTGTGCTTCACCATCTCCCAGACCTTGCTCAAATTCATGTCCATTGAGTCAGTGATACCATCCAACCATCTCATCCTCCGTTGTCCCCTTCTCCTCCTGCCTTCAATCTTTCCCAGCATCAGGGTCTTTTCAAATGAGTCAGTTCTTCACATCAGGAGGCCAAAGTAATGGAGTTTCAGCTACACCATCAGTCCTTCCAATGAATATTCAGGACTGATTTCCTTTAGGATGGACTGGTTGGATCTTCTTGCAGTCCAAGAGACTCTGAAGACTCTTCTCCAACACCACAGTACAAAAGCATCAATTCTTCAGTGCTCAGCTTTCTTTATAGTCCAACTCGCACATCCATACATGACTACTGGAAAAACCAAAGCTAAACCAAACTAAACGGACCTTTGCAACTATCTAGTCACACAGCCTTTGGCATAAGCCCTCTTGGACCATTAACCCCACCGTAGAGCCACCAAGCAGACGACCCACAGACTGCAGAACAATTATACCAAAGAAGTTCTCACACTGTTAAGAAGATTCTACGACCCACAACAAATTTCCCAACCTGGGGATCTGGCAAAGGGACTGAGAACTCTCAAGAGAATTTGACTTTGGAGGCCAGTGGGACTTGATTACAGAATTTACACAGAACTGGGGAAACAGTCTCTTGGAGAACACAAACAAAACCTTGTGCACACCGGGACCCAGGAGAAAGGAGTAGTGACCCCACAAGAGACTGGCCCAGACTTGCCTGTGAGTGTCCAGGAGTCTCCAGCGGAGGTGTGGGTCGGCGGTGGCCTATTGCAGGGTTGGGGCACTGAGTGCAGCAGTGCCTGCATGGGACCTTTTGAAGGAGGTCGCTATTATCTTCATTACCTCCACCATAGTTTGGTCTCAGGTCAAACAACAGGGAGGGAACAGGGCCCCACCCATCAACAGAATCCCACCATTAATGCCCCGGTATCTTCCTTCCATCTCCCGCCTGAGCTGCAACACCTGGGTTACACATAACAAATGTCTGAGTTTTTTTCCTCCTGTTTCTATGGTCACTAAAAATGTACGTTTCTCAGTTCTCCCAAGAATATAATTGACCAAATAATCTAGAGATTTTCTCATTCAGGGCAACTGAAAGAATGAGAAAAACATCACCAGCTCTACCCTTAAAATTCTAATTCATAAATAGATAGGCTGCAAAGCTGCCCTCTTCTTAGCTCATATTTATTCTCCTCTAGCAGCTGGAAGTCTAACTTATGAGGAAATGGAAAATAGATGAGAGGAGGGCTTTGCCCAAGAGAGCTTTCATCAGTAAAGTACCAAAGTAATTACTGCACCTGACAAATTCCTACTCCTTGTTTTAGCCCAGTTTTAATAAAAGAAAGATTCAACAATGGTTTATATTACCTGGCATTGCCTTTAATTTCATCAAGCTCCAGCATGAAGACTTGCCACATTTACACTAAACTTTTTTCTCCTGAAGTTCATTTGTGAAGGCAGCTGCTGGGGCTTTAATCATCTTTTCTTCAATCTTTCATTTCTAACACACTGTGAATGATAATGGCTCTCCCAGGCCCCCCTGCAAACTAGGCAAATTCTCCTTCATGTCACTCCCAGGTAGTCGGTGGTACAGAAAGCATCTACTAATTAAGACCTGAAAGGCCATTTCAAATGCTCTGGCTATAAAGACTTACCATTTCACATTCACGGTGGGCCCCATGCAAAGGTAAGGTCCTCCGACCTGCTGGACCAGGCAGTATTTCTCCTAACTTAGGAACAGCAGGCAAACTCTTGGCATTTCAGAGGTTCTGCAGAAATCTAGGGTAATGAAATGCTGCTCATGTTTGAGAGCACAAAGCCCTTAGAATAACCTTGTCAGTGTTGAGTAGATCACAGGAGTTCAAATCTCAATCACTGAAGCCCCGATGTCTCAAGGAGCACTTAGAAAAACCTCAACAATGTTTTATGCCTCCAGGATCATTCTTTTCACACTGATGCTACTTAAAAAGTTTATTTCCTATGATTTTCTCTAAAAACCTGTAGGCTGCAAGCTGTTGCATGATTTGAAGAGTGTTTAAAACTCCATCTGGCTCAGACTGTAAAGCATCTGTCTACAATGAGGGAGACTTGGGTTCGATCCCTGGGTCGGGAAGATCCCCTGGAGAAGGAAATGGCAATCCACTCTGGTACTATTGCCTGGAAAATCCCATGGACAGAGGAGCCGGGTAGGCTACAGTCCATGGGGTTGCAAAGAGTCGGACACGACTGAACGNGAAGATCCCCTGGAGAAGGAAATGGCAATCCACTCTGGTACTATTGCCTGGAAAATCCCATGGACAGAGGAGCCGGGTAGGCTACAGTCCATGGGGTTGCAAAGAGTCGGACACGACTGAACGACTTCACTTTTTCACTTTAAAATTCCATCTAGAAAAGTTACTGTTCAAGAGGCAACACAGGAAGATCCCAAACGTCATGACCTCCTCCCATAGACACACTGAGTTTAGAGCCACATATGGACAGGTTTTTCTCTTAAGAAAACCTAAAGTTAGGCTGAGTGGCAAACAAGAAAGAAACCACATGGAAAGAGACATATAGTCTCAATATAAACCCCTATCCCTGCACAGCGAGCCACAACCAGAAGAAAACTCAAAACCCAGAATTTCTCCCCAAGAGAAAAAACTTTGAGCCCCACGTTGGACACCTTTCCTTTCAGCACCTGCAGCTGAGAGAGGAGCCCCTAAAATCTCTAACTTTGAAAACAAACAGGGCTCACATCCTGAGACCCACAGGACTATAGCATCCTGAGAGCATGCTTTTAAAGGGTGCACGTGCTCAGCTCTACCCACTCTGGGACTCAGCTTGGAGGCCGCCAGTCAAGCCCTGAATTAACTGAAGGAGACTCACCAGCTGATAAGAGTGTTGTCCTGAGGGGCAGGCATCTAATTAACACCCACCTCTAGGAGCCTGCTGGAACTCTATAGCGAGGGAGGCTGGGGAGGGGGCCATCTTCACACTCTCCCTTTGCTCTGGAGCACCAGCATCATCCAGAAAGGAGCTTTTACCTGCATCTGGTACCCAGATCTCTGTGACTGGCACCAGGGGCAGTGGGTATCTCTTGACTACCTGGCTCTGGAGGCAAACAGAGCCTGCATTCCTGGTCCTGCGGGACTGTAATAATCAGTATTATCCAGAAAAGAGCTCATACCCTAATTTTTGCAGCTGCTACCAGAGGACACGTCTGTAACGCCAGCCTCTGGCAACCAGCGGGGCTTACACCTGTAGGTCTCACAAGACTGTAACCAAAGGAGAAAGAGTTCTTAAGTAGCTACCACTCCTCAGGGCACAGCAAGAGGTAGCAGACTCAGAAGCCTGTCTCTGGGAAGAAGTGCTTAGTCATTCAGTCATGTCCAACTCTTTGCCACCCCATGGACCGTAGCCCTCCAGGCTCCTCTGTCCATAGGGATTCTCCAGGCAAGAATACTGGAGCGGGTTGCCATGCCATCCTCCAGGGGATCTTCCCAACAATGGAACCCAGATCTCCCACAGTGCAGGTAGATTCTTTACCATCTGAGCCACCAAGGAAGCCCAGGAANTTTTTTTTTTAATGAATGTATGTACATGTATAACTGACTCATTTTGCTGTACAGCAAAAGTTAACACATTATCAACTATACTTCAATAAAATTTTTAAAAATAAAAATTTCCAGTGAATGTCCACTGCTCCAGCTATTTGTTGCTGTCTTCACCAGCACTGAATGCGTAACTCCTTCCACTGGCATGCCCTCTTTAAATGCCTTCTTAGAACCTGTTAATATCCCCTGGGTTGTATAGGTCTCCCTGGCTTTGACAGCACCCAGTTCAAGGACTGCCCATAGACAGCTTCTTAAACCCGAATGTTCATATGAATCAGCTGCTGCTATTAAAATACAGATTCTGACTTAGTATCTCTGGGGTAAAGCCTCAGATGCTGCATTTCTAACAAGCTTCCAGGTGATACTTATGCTGTATCAAAGACCACAATACAATCAGCAAGAACCTCATAGACTTGTCACCTCTTCCTTACCAGTTTCTTTTATCCCACCATTCAGTTCGGTTCAGTTACTGAGTCGTGTCCGACTCTTTGCGACCCCGTGGACTGCATCATGCCAGGTTTCCCTGTGCTTCACCATCTCCCAGACCTTGCTCAAATTCATGTCCATTGAGTCAGTGATACCATCCAACCATCTCATCCTCCGTTGTCCCCTTCTCCTCCTGCCTTCAATCTTTCCCAGCATCAGGGTCTTTTCAAATGAGTCAGTTCTTCACATCAGGAGGCCAAAGTAATGGAGTTTCAGCTACACCATCAGTCCTTCCAATGAATATTCAGGACTGATTTCCTTTAGGATGGACTGGTTGGATCTTCTTGCAGTCCAAGAGACTCTGAAGACTCTTCTCCAACACCACAGTACAAAAGCATCAATTCTTCAGTGCTCAGCTTTCTTTATAGTCCAACTCTCACATCCATACATGACTACTGGAAAAACCAAAGCTTAACCAAACTAAACGGACCTTTGCAACTATCTAGTCACACAGCCTTTGGCATAAGCCCTCTTGGACCGTTAACCCCACCGTAGAGCCACCAAGCAGACGACCCACAGACTGCAGAACAATTATACCAAAGAAGTTCTCACACTGTTAAGAAGATTCTACGACCCACAACAAATTTCCCAACCTGGGGATCTGGCAAAGGGACTGAGAACTCTCAAGAGAATTTGACTTTGGAGGCCAGTGGGACTTGATTACAGAATTTACACAGAACTGGGGAAACAGTCTCTTGGAGAACACAAACAAAACCTTGTGCACACCGGGACCCAGGAGAAAGGAGTAGTGACCCCACAAGAGACTGGCCCAGACTTGCCTGTGAGTGTCCAGGAGTCTCCAGCGGAGGTGTGGGTCGGCGGTGGCCTATTGCAGGGTTGGGGCACTGAGTGCAGCAGTGCCTGCATGGGACCTTTTGAAGGAGGTCGCTATTATCTTCATTACCTCCACCATAGTTTGGTCTCAGGTCAAACAACAGGGAGGGAACAGGGCCCCACCCATCAACAGAATCCCACCATTAATGCCCCGGTATCTTCCTTCCATCTCCCGCCTGAGCTGCAACACCTGGGTTACACATAACAAATGTCTGAGTTTTTTTCCTCCTGTTTCTATGGTCACTAAAAATGTACGTTTCTCAGTTCTCCCAAGAATATAATTGACCAAATAATCTAGAGATTTTCTCATTCAGGGCAACTGAAAGAATGAGAAAAACATCACCAGCTCTACCCTTAAAATTCTAATTCATAAATAGATAGGCTGCAAAGCTGCCCTCTTCTTAGCTCATATTTATTCTCCTCTAGCAGCTGGAAGTCTAACTTATGAGGAAATGGAAAATAGATGAGAGGAGGGCTTTGCCCAAGAGAGCTTTCATCAGTAAAGTACCAAAGTAATTACTGCACCTGACAAATTCCTACTCCTTGTTTTAGCCCAGTTTTAATAAAAGAAAGATTCAACAATGGTTTATATTACCTGGCATTGCCTTTAATTTCATCAAGCTCCAGCATGAAGACTTGCCACATTTACACTAAACTTTTTTCTCCTGAAGTTCATTTGTGAAGGCAGCTGCTGGGGCTTTAATCATCTTTTCTTCAATCTTTCATTTCTAACACACTGTGAATGATAATGGCTCTCCCAGGCCCCCCTGCAAACTAGGCAAATTCTCCTTCATGTCACTCCCAGGTAGTCGGTGGTACAGAAAGCATCTACTAATTAAGACCTGAAAGGCCATTTCAAATGCTCTGGCTATAAAGACTTACCATTTCACATTCACGGTGGGCCCCATGCAAAGGTAAGGTCCTCCGACCTGCTGGACCAGGCAGTATTTCTCCTAACTTAGGAACAGCAGGCAAACTCTTGGCATTTCAGAGGTTCTGCAGAAATCTAGGGTAATGAAATGCTGCTCATGTTTGAGAGCACAAAGCCCTTAGAATAACCTTGTCAGTGTTGAGTAGATCACAGGAGTTCAAATCTCAATCACTGAAGCCCCGATGTCTCAAGGAGCACTTAGAAAAACCTCAACAATGTTTTATGCCTCCAGGATCATTCTTTTCACACTGATGCTACTTAAAAAGTTTATTTCCTATGATTTTCTCTAAAAACCTGTAGGCTGCAAGCTGTTGCATGATTTGAAGAGTGTTTAAAACTCCATCTGGCTCAGACTGTAAAGCATCTGTCTACAATGAGGGAGACTTGGGTTCGATCCCTGGGTCGGGAAGATCCCCTGGAGAAGGAAATGGCAATCCACTCTGGTACTATTGCCTGGAAAATCCCATGGACAGAGGAGCCGGGTAGGCTACAGTCCATGGGGTTGCAAAGAGTCGGACACGACTGAACGACTTCACTTTTTCACTTTAAAATTCCATCTAGAAAAGTTACTGTTCAAGAGGCAACACAGGAAGATCCCAAACGTCATGACCTCCTCCCATAGACACACTGAGTTTAGAGCCACATATGGACAGGTTTTTCTCTTAAGAAAACCTAAAGTTAGGCTGAGTGGCAAACAAGAAAGAAACCACATGGAAAGAGACATATAGTCTCAATATAAACCCCTATCCCTGCACAGCGAGCCACAACCAGAAGAAAACTCAAAACCCAGAATTTCTCCCCAAGAGAAAAAACTTTGAGCCCCACGTTGGACACCTTTCCTTTCAGCACCTGCAGCTGAGAGAGGAGCCCCTAAAATCTCTAACTTTGAAAACAAACAGGGCTCACATCCTGAGACCCACAGGACTATAGCATCCTGAGAGCATGCTTTTAAAGGGTGCACGTGCTCAGCTCTACCCACTCTGGGACTCAGCTTGGAGGCCGCCAGTCAAGCCCTGAATTAACTGAAGGAGACTCACCAGCTGATAAGAGTGTTGTCCTGAGGGGCAGGCATCTAATTAACACCCACCTCTAGAAGCCTGCTGGAACTCTATAGCGAGGGAGGCTGGGGAGGGGGCCATCTTCACACTCTCCCTTTGCTCTGGAGCACCAGCATCATCCAGAAAGGAGCTTTTACCTGCATCTGGTACCCAGATCTCTGTGACTGGCACCAGGGGCAGTGGGTATCTCTTGACTACCTGGCTCTGGAGGCAAACAGAGCTTGCATTCCTGGTCCTGCGGGACTGTAATAATCAGTATTATCCAGAAAAGAGCTCATACCCTAATTTTTGCAGCTGCTACCAGAGGACACGTCTGTAACGCCAGCCTCTGGCAACCAGCGGGGCTTACACCTGTAGGTCTCACAAGACTGTAACCAAAGGAGAAAGAGTTCTTAAGTAGCTACCACTCCTCAGGGCACAGCAAGAGGTAGCAGACTCAGAAGCCTGTCTCTGGGAAGAAGTGCTTAGTCATTCAGTCATGTCCAACTCTTTGCCACCCCATGGACCGTAGCCCTCCAGGCTCCTCTGTCCATAGGGATTCTCCAGGCAAGAATACTGGAGCGGGTTGCCATGCCATCCTCCAGGGGATCTTCCCAACAATGGAACCCAGATCTCCCACAGTGCAGGTAGATTCTTTACCATCTGAGCCACCAAGGAAGCCCAGGAATACTGGAATGGGTACCTTATCCTTTCTTCAGGGGATTTTCCCAACCCAGGAATCAAACTAGAGTCTCCTGCATTGCGGGTGGATTCTTTACCAGCTGAGCTACCAGGGAAGTCCCCTGGGAAGAAGGCCTATTAGCTTATCATCATGGGTGTGGCCTGAGGGGCAGGCTTCTAATTAAACACACATCCAGGGGCTGACTGTAACCCTTTGCAGAGACCTTGGAGGACAGGCACTACCTCCAGGCTTTCCTGTTGCTGTGCTCCAAGGAGCCAGTGTCTCCTGGAGAGGGGCTTTCCACTTGGCCCCAGCCTTGGCTTTTGCATCCAGTGCCCCCAGGTTTGCAGTTGCTGCCTAGGGGATGCCCTTTGATCGCCTTGTTCTGGTGGACAGGGGGCGGGGTGCTTGCATTCTTGGATCCTACAGGATTGCGACAAATCAAAGAGCCGGTTCTTGGAAGGCAGCCAGCCCGGGGAATGTGCGGACAGCAGACTGACGCTGCCCCACCCCAACCCACCAGTCTCTCTGTGAAGGAGGTTTCTTGGCTTGTCCTGGAGCTCTGGCCTGAGGGGCAGGTGTGAGACCCCCACACATATTTAGCAGACTCTGGAGTGGTTCTCAAGCAATGCAGGCTGTGGGTATCATCTTGGCAATCTGCTGTCTTATTCCAGCTCGCCAGTATCTCCCAGAAAGAGCTTACACAGTTCTTTGGAGCTCCAATTGTTGTGACTGCCAGATCACCTGGCTAGCAGAGTACATGCTTATGATTCCACAAAAAAACATGTATCTATTTTCATACTTTAAAAAGCCACTGCCTGAGTGGTCTGGCTTCTAAACAGTCTGAATCTAGATGCTGAGATCTTTCCCCTAGAAACTCTGACGGGTCTTGCCACATCCTCAATTACTGAGAGTTACAAAAATTATAATAGGCTGCTTGGATAAGCACAAAGGTTTGAGAGACAACAAAGCGTTGGAGCAGGGTTGAACAACAAGGTTCATCTCCACGAGGCCAGTCCTTCAAGGCTGGGAGAAGGGATTGTTTCATTGACTGTACAGAAGCCAACACGGAGTGTCAAGCCAAATGAAGAAACAAATGAAAGAACAAGGTAAAATCTCGGGGGGAAAAAAAAGACCTTAATGAGATGTGGGTAATAGGAAAAGAGCAACAGGACAAGCATCTCCAAATAAGGGGTGAAGATGACAGGGCCAGCTGACAAGAACCATCTTTTTTGACAATTGCCTCGTCATCCCCATCTGGAATGTGGGTAGTAATATCCTGGGATAGAACTGATCCTGGGACTATGAAAAGCCCTGATCAGACTTCTACTTCTCTGAGATTAGCTGGAGGCATCATCTGGTCTGCTTTCCTGGGAGCTCTCTGGTTTTCACAAAGGAAAGCCAAGTGTATTGCAGAGGGAGTGGAGGGGAATTTTATACTGATAAGAGTCAATCCAACAAAAGGACATAACATATGTAAATATATATGCAGCCAACATAGAAGCACTTAAATATATAAAGCAAGCATCAACGGATCTAAACGGAGAAACAAACAGCAATATAACGGTTCAGTTCAGTTCAGTCGCTCAGTCGTGTCCGACTCTTTGAGACCTCATGAATCGCAGCACACCAGGCCTCCCTATCCATAACCAACCCCCGGAGTTCACTCAGACTCACGTCCATCGAGTCAGTGATGCCATCCAGCCATCTCATCCTCTGTCGTCCCCTTCTCCTCCTGCCCCCAATCCCTCCTAGCATCAGAGTCTTTTCCAATGAGTCAACTCTTCACATCAGGTGGCCAAAGTACTGGAGTTTCAGCTTTAGCATCATTCCTTCCAAGGAAATCCCAGGGCTGATCTCCTTCAGAATGGACTGCTTGGATCTCCTTGCAGTCCAAGGGACTCTCAAGAGTCTCTCCAACACCACAGTTCAAAAGCATCAATTCTTCAGTGCTCAGCCTTCTTCACAGTCCAGCTCTCACATCCATACATGACCAC
>SJYV01051819.1:879325-905495 GCA_006410875.1 Neotragus pygmaeus
TTACTCCTTGGAAGAAAAGTTATGACCAACCTAGATAGCATATTCAAAAGCAGACATTACTTTGCCGACTAAAGTCCGTCTAGTCAAGGCTATGGTTTTTCCTGTGGTCATGTATGGATGTGAGAGTTGGACTGTGAAGAAAGCTGAGCACCAAAGAATTGATGCTTTTGAACTGTGGTGTTGGAGAAGACTCTTGAGAGTCTCTTGGACTGCAAGGAGATCCAACCAATCCATTCTGAAGGAGATCAGCCCTGGGATTTATTTGGAAGCAATGATGCTAAAGCTGCAACTCCAGTACTTTGGCCACCTCATGCGAAGAGTTGACTCATTGGAAAAGACTTTGATGCTAGGAGGGATTGAGGGCAGGAGGAGAAGGGGACGACAGAGGATGAGATGGCTGGATGGCATCACGGACTCGATGGACGTGAATCCAAGTGAACTCCGGGAGATGGTGATGGACAGGGAGGCTTGGCGTGCTGCAATTCATGGGGTCGCAAAGAGTCAGACAAAACTGAGCGACTGAACTGAACTGATAGTGTATGAAAGAGTTTTCTGAGATTGTGTATGTCTTGAAAAATGTCATCATTAATGACATTTTACTTACTGACAGTTTGGCTAGGTATGGAGTTAAAGGTTAGAAATTATTTTCTTTGAGAAACCTGAAAGCATTGTTTCACTGCCTTGTGCTTCTGGTGTCTCCACTGCAATGTGCACAGCCATTCTAATTCTTGTTTCCTAATTTCATTTCTTTTGTCTGGAAACATGCAGAGACCCTAGGCATAGGATCCTAAGAACCTTGTACTCTATCTTCATTCCTGCTTCTGATTTCTAGATAGGCTATTTCAATCTAGCAACATGTTTTTTGGTTCTGAAAATTTGTCTTGAGTATTTACATCATCCTGATTTCTCTGCTGTTGCCTTCTGGAATAGCTATTTTTGAATGCTGGCCTTCCTTTCTCTCCTGTTTTCTCTGTGTGCTTTTCTTTCTGGAAGACTCCTTGAATCTGTATTCCAAACTCTGGTGTATATTGTTTACTTTTTAAAACTTTTACTGTCATATTTCTAAGAGCTTATTTTGGCTCTATGAATGTTTTTCATTGATAGTACTTTGTTCTTATTTCATGGCTGCAATAGTATTTTCTCTCTGTAAATATATTAATGATATGTTTTTTTTCTCTGCATAAGCTCTATTCCTCTCATCCACCCCAGGTTGATATTTTTCTGTTTATTTTCTCTCAATTTTACATGTTAGCGCCTTTCCATAAAATCCAGTGACCCTTCAATTGTTTAGAGGAGCTAAAATCCTGATTGAAAACTCCGAGTAATGGGAACAACTTGCCAACTTTGAACTTTACTGTAGGGTGAAGAGGATAGAGCATATTTCTTAGGAAGGGGTCTTTCCTCTTAGCTGACCAGCATTACAGGGAAAAGTCTTTCAGTCTCTGAAAGATAAAGGCATCAGTGTCCTGAAAGCAGAGTGCATATTATCAGTTTTTAGCACTGAACACTCAGATAGTGTCACTTAACTCCTGCTTTTTGAATAGTACCGACACAGTCAACAGTGCCCGGCCTAGCCCCTAATCTAGCATCCCTCCCTTTCACTCCAGAATATACATATCCAGACTTTGGTCACAGTACTAGTGGCACAGCATGGGAGAGTATTTAAGAATAGAACTGCTTCTCAAACTGCTTCCCCCTGCCCACCTTTCCTTTTAAACCCCATGCTTCCACCAACTCCTGAGCTTTGGGAGAAATCTCCAGTGTAAATCTAGATTACTCTCAGCTTTCCCCCACTACTGGCTTCAGATTCAGCTTTCTTAGGCTGTTAGCTCATTTCCAAACTTTTTATCTGCTCTCCAGTTTCATAACTTTTTTGCTACTGTCTTCTGTCTTTGCACCTTCTGTCTTTGTACCTTTAAAAGAAATATCCATTTGACCCTGGTTTTGGAGAGAAGAAAAATGATATACCATCTCACCCCAGAAAACATTAAATATTTCTGATTCTTAACAGTTATCTTCAGTCTTTAAACCTTCCTTACATCCTCAGCCCATGTTCATGACTGTAAGAGGGATGATTAAATCCGGTTAGTTTCAGAGCTCCAGTTTTAAGGCAGGAGTAGAGTATACAACACATTCCTGCAAGGGCCAACACATTTTATCCTTAAACTTCAGCACACTTGATGGTCAAGAACAACTGGCCACATGTATCTTTTTCTTCTGTGAGATTTAGCTTGCTAACATATAAAACAGCATATATGGTGTGAGCACCAGGCTCCCCTTGCTTGGAGCCTCAAGGGGTATCTATGTATTAGCAGTAAGCAGTAGATCAGAGGTGCAGGACAGAGCAGGGAACCAAGCCCTCATTCCCACAGAAGGCTTCCAGGCTGAAGCAGCCCTGAATGAGAGCTTATAAAAAACTAACATCTCTAATTCAAGTTTGGAGTTTTGATTACTACATGGGAATTCTCATCTTAATATACTACATTTGCAGTAGTATAAGAACCCCTACCCTTCTCACTCAGGGTAGGGGTTCTTATAATACTTAGAGTCATGGTCTCATTGGGTCTATGGATAAAAATCCCTATTTCTATCTCAGATGGGGAAAAAATTACATTTTAGGTCAATGCCCACCAGAATGTAATCTGCTTGAGAATCTGTCTTACCCACTACACTTCTCCAGTGTCTAGAATCATATCCAGGACATGGTCAAGCTCAATAAACACAAGTGAATTAGTGAGGGAACAGTTAGGAGGAAGATCACCAAGGGCTTGAGAGATCATGCTAAAAAGTTTTGGAGTTTTATCTGAGACAAAATATCTGTTTCTAGAATAACCAATCAAGAAGAGATGATATTTGTGGGAAATTAATGGGCATGGAACAACAGACTGGTTCCAAATAGGAAAAGGAGTACAGTAAGGCTGTATATTGTCACCCTGACTATTTAACTTACATGCAGAGTACATCATGAGAAACGCTGGACTGCAAGAAGCACAAGCTGGAATCAAGATTGCCGGGAGAAATATCAATATCCTCAGATATGCAGATGACAAACACCCTTATGGCAGAAAGTGAAGAGGAACTAAAAAGCCTCTNCAGGGACAGGGGAGCCTGATGGGCTGCCATCTATGGGGTCACACAGAGTCGGACACAACTGAAGCAACTTAGCAGCAGCAGCAGCAGCAGGGTATATGCCCAGAAGTGGGACTGCTGAGTCACGTGGTGGTTTTATTCCTAGAGTCTTTAAGGAATCTCCATATTGTTCTCCATCATGGCTGCATTGATTACCTATTCACACCAATAGTATAAGAGGACCCTTTGTTCCACACCCTCTCCAGCATCCACTCCAGCACTTATTGTTTGTAGATTTTTTGATGATAGCCATTCTGACCAGTGGTGAGATGATACCTCATTACAATTCTGATTTGCATTTCTCTAATAATGAGCAGTGTTGAGCATCTTTTCATGTGTTTATTGGGCATCTGTATTTTTTCTTTAAAGAGTTGTCTGTTTAAGTCTTCTGCCCATTTTTTAATTGGGCTGTTAGTTTTTTTGATATAGAGCTGAATGAGCTGCTTGTATATTTTGGAGATTAATCCTTTATCACTTGCTTCATTTGAAATTCTTTTCTTTCATTCTGAGAGTTCTTTTTTATCTTGTTTAGTTTCCTTTGTTGTGCAAAAGCTTTTAAGTTCAATTAGGTCCCATTTCTTCATTTTTATTTTCATTATTCTAGGAGGTAGGTCAAAAAGGATCTTGCTGAAATTCATGTCAAAGAGTGTTCTGCCTATGCTTTCCTCTAAGAGTTTTATAGTTTCTGACCTTACATTGGGTCTTTAATCCATTTTCAGCTTTTTGTGTGTATGGTGTTAGGAAGTATCCTAATTTCAATCTTTTACACATAGCTGTCCAGTTTTCCCAGCACCACTTATTGAAGAAACTGTTTTTTATCCATAGTGTGTTCTTGCCTCCTTTGTCAAAGATAAGGTGCCCATAGGTTCATGGTCAACCACATACATTTTTTAAATGGTTTGTCTGTCTCAAAAGAACTCAAAGCATCTTGCCTCTCCTGCCCAGCAGTATCCCAGCATTGCAATATAGTTCCTCTATAATGAGAGTGTTCATTTGGAAATCAATTTCTAAAAAAATATTTCATTGGTTTTTACTTTCAAGCTCTCTTTGGATTAGACAAGGGCCAACAAGTCAAAGTTCAGCGAAGTAGAGAGGAATGAACCTGGCTTTCAAGAAGAGTGACCTTCACAAACTAAATGTCAGATCACACATGTGCACACAGACACACATCTGCAGGCTGGCTGACTTAGGGAAGGAGTTAATCTACAGATAAAAGGAAAATCCATGTTCTATTTGTCCATGTAATTAGATGGACTCAGTTATATCTGTGTGTGTACATGCACATAAACATGTCTATGTGTATACATATAAATGTATATATGCAAGAATATTCTATGCATATATGTACATTATATGATATGTATATATGCCATGCTCTCTAGCAACTGAACCAGTATCTTTTCATGAATTAAATTGAAATGAACTTTCAACTTTGGTATCTTCAAGAATATAACATGGAACCACAAATTTACAAATATACCCATTGTGAAGATGGTAATCAATCTGTTCTAACATTTCCGTTTATCACAATAAGAACTCTTTAGATGAGAAAAAATAAATGACAATTTGCATATTTTCAACTCCTTTTTCAGATTATGCAAATTTGGGAAGTCAAGACAGTACTTTTTCCTTGTTCTGAGAGGTATTATTCATATATCCCATTGTGAAGAAAGGGAAGGAACATACATGCAGCTACAATTTTGACCATAATGGCAAACTGGGCATCAGTAAGATCACGTTATCAACAAAAGATGACACCTGATCACAAAGTCTTTCCTTAGGCACCCTGTGTAAAACTATACCTCTCCCAAACTTTATTTTTTTAATTTGCTTTTCATCCAGTTCCCTCCTTTGAAAGTTCCTTTCAGACTAGGATTTAGTCAACTTTGTTTATTGTGCATCCACAGTCCGCAACAGCACATGACTCACAGAAGATTCAAGGAAGTGCTGCTACATAAATGAATCTGTCATCTCTGGCTCTAAATTTGGTTTGGTTGATCTCACTGGGTAAATATATATCTGTTATTTGTCAGTCTTCCTTTCCCAAATTTAGGCCTTAGCCAGAACAGAGGAGGACTATTCTATACACAGGACACACACACCCCTACTTATATACACATGTATCATACCAAGAGAAAAAGCAAGACCTGTGTATGCCTGCATGCTGTGCTTAGTCCCTCAGTCATGTCCGACTCTTTGTGACCCTGTTGGACTACAGCCCAACAGGCTTCTCTGTCCATGGGATTCTCCAGGCAAGAATACTGTAGTGGGTTGCCATGCCCTCCTCCAGGGGATCTTCCCAACCCAGGGAACAAACTCAGGTCTCCTGCATTACAGGTGGATTCTTTACCATCTAAGCCACCAGGGAAGCCCATGTNGATTCTCCAGGCAAGAATACTGTAGTGGGTTGCCATGCCCTCCTCCAGGGGATCTTCCCAACCCAGGGAACAAACTCAGGTCTCCTGCATTACAGGTGGATTCTTTACCATCTAAGCCACCAGGGAAGCCCATGTATCATACAGAAAGAAAGAGCGAAATCTGTATATGTGTGTATATAATCGCTAAAGAAAATAGAATCAAGCTAAAGAAGGTCTTCTTCCCATTATTCACTGAAAAAGGAACCGTACACAGGGTGGCACCTATATTTCCTCAAAGTCGTCCTTGCAAAGTCTCATGAGGAAACTTGGCTTCCCCACTGTAGCAGCCCCAGCCAGCACAATCTTGTGAGGCTTTTGTGAACCACAGGATTTGTGGTTATCATCCACCACCCGTTTAGGGAAAGAAAGCCACCATGGATGACAAATGTAGTGTCAGCTTTCTTCCTAGTAAGTTAAATGGCTTGAAAATTAAGTGTTCATGAATACAAGTGCTGCAAAACCAACTATCTGTGATGAAAGAGCTAAGATGAGCTTTCTCGAAGAGCTAACAACACTGTCTTCACTGGCAGATCCCAGGGCTTCCAACCCAGGATGGAAGCTGCACCTTCTGAGTCATACATCTCTTCATCCTTTATATTCAGGAGGCTTTTTTTTTTTAGTCAGCTATTATAAAACAGTCTTTTGTTACACATATATATCACAAAGTAAAAAGAAGAAATATATGTACCTGAATCTATAGTCAGTGATGTTATGGAACAAAATAGCCCCAAAAGGAAACCTGTGAGTTTTTCCTAACTTGGTAGAGAAAAACACTCTCCTGTGTTTCATATGTATAACCTTTAAAACAATGCCCATGACANCAACCCAGGATGGAAGCTGCACCTTCTGAGTCATACATCTCTTCATCCTTTATATTCAGGAGGCTTTTTTTTTTTAGTCAGCTATTATAAAACAGTCTTTTGTTACACATATATATCACAAAGTAAAAAGAAGAAATATATGTACCTGAATCTATAGTCAGTGATGTTATGGAACAAAATAGCCCCAAAAGGAAACCTGTGAGTTTTTCCTAACTTGGTAGAGAAAAACACTCTCCTGTGTTTCATATGTATAACCTTTAAAACAATGCCCATGACAGATAAAGGTCAAACAGGATGATATGTGTTTTTCTTCTGAAGATGGAGCCTAGGCGAGCAGTGATTTAAAGGCTTATGTCTGTGTCTTAAAATTGCCTGCAAATCCTGTGATCTCTGGAATCCCCTCTGGTGTTAGTACTCCACCTCTGAGTCCTATTCATTGTAGTCTCTCAGGGTAGACAGGCTACTGTCAAAGCAGTTTTGGGGCAGGGTGTCAACATCACAATTCATCCTCTGCATGGGATCCCAGAGGGCCAGAGAGCCACAGTCCTCACCCATGCAGGGAGACAGGATGACCTGGTGACAAAGGAGAGGAACTTTGTACCTGAAGGCTGGCAATGTTCAAGACAACACAGCAGTGAAATCAGACAGCAAGGGAATCAAGAAGACTGACATTTTCATTCTTGCCAAGAGCCACAGTGTATTCCATGATTAAGCATCAGGGGAAATAAAATGCTCAGAGCAATATCAGTTCATTCCATGCAACAATCAATTGAGATAAAGACATTTAAATCAAACACTTAATAAAATAAACTTTTTTTTAATTACCTTCTTTATTTCCTGATACAAAAATAATTAGAATGTCCAGGATATAAATGCAATCTCAAATTGTGTTAAGAAAAAGGCACACAAAACATATGAACCTTTCTACTCTAATGTAATCAGACCATATTCTAAACAGCTATCCATTTTTGGATATTATTTCTACTGAAAAGGGATGCTGAGAACCTGGATAAGAAACTCAACTGATGACATGACACTTAAAACCCTCAGGTCAGTGCACTGAGTTTAAATTGCAATGGTTTCTCTCTCCAAATACCTGAAGAGCTGACACAGAAAGAATATACTGCCTCAGGTTGCACAAGTCAAAAAAAAGGGTCAACTGAACTTTTCTGGGAGCCACATCTCTACTCAACATAGCAAGACTAGCAGGCAATTAGAAATGTGGCTCTGGAATGGTTTGACATCTGAGATGAGTTTTCTGCCACTAAGTGGTGACATGTGTGGAAGACTCCTAACGGAGAGACTTAACGGGGAGGTGCCTCACACAAAGGCTGGAACTCCTGACTTCTAGAGTTAGGAAATTCTATCATTTTATAAGTGAGAGAGAAATTAACATCAAAGAGGAGAATAAAAGAATCAAAGAAACTGCATTTTTAATTTACTTTTGCTTTTCCATTTGATTCCCATAATTAAGTTTATATTGAAATAAAAACAATGGCTACAACTTATTTAGTCCCCACTACACACTGGGCAACATCCTAATCACCTGGCATACATGACATCATCAGAAAGAGGTAGGGTGCACAGGTCTCCAGATATAATAGTAAGACATGGGTGTTCTTAGAGAAGAGAGGGTAAATTAGTTCATTGGTATCTTTTCTTTTAGAATCCACACATAAGCGATATCAAATGATATTTGTGTCTCTCTGTGTGACTTCCTTCATTTGACACGATAATCTCCAGACTCATTGACTTAGGGAACGAACATATGGTTACCAGGGAGGAGTAAGGATGGAGAGGAGGGAGGAGGGATAGACTGGGAGTTTTGACTGATAGTACATACTGCTGCATTAAAAACAGATATACAGTCCAGGTTCGATGCGTGATACAGGATGCTCGGGGCTGGTGCACTGGGATGACCCATAGGGATGGTATGGGGACGGGGTTCAGGATAGGGAACACATGTACACCGTGGTGGATTCATGTTGATGTATGGCAAAATGAATACAATATTGTAAAGTAATTAGCCTCCAATTAAAATGAATAAATTTATATTTTAAAACGAAATATTTTACTTCAGGAAGCTCTGGAAACAATGCTTTGATATTTTATTTCATTTCAGTTATTCTTCCCACGGATTATTTTTACACTTATTAAATTCAGGGTCACAGAAAAAAAAAGATATACAAAAAGGACCTACTGTACAGCACAGAGAACTCTGCTCAATATTCTGTAATAATCTAAATGGGAAAAGAGTTTGAAAAAGAACAGATACACATATATGTATAATGGAATCACTTTGCTGTACACTTGAAACTAACACAATACTGTCAATCAACTATACTCCAACATAAAATAGATTTTTTTACAAAATAATAAAGTAAAAATTAGCTAAAAAATAAGAGGGTAATCTTAAATATAAGTCATATAAATCTAAGTCAAAAGTATTTTTGTGCCATTAGCTAATGTTTAAAATTAACTAAAAGGGTAATTTAACCACCAAACTCTCTCTAAATATACTGCTCAATTTTAAAGTCTTCATCCCAGAACAGGAATTTCATATCATATCTCAATCTACCTAGCTAACTCCGTGTGTGTAAGTTTCTGTATATTTTTTGTTAGTCTCATCATTTATGAAACTGTCTTTCTGAAACTGATTTTAGATCAATCTGTAAGAAACCTAAGGAAGCCATTCTACTACAGCAGTGTAGTACAAATTCAGCTCCATGTCATTATTAGTCAGAATTTTATTTATTTTTTTAATCTATTTATATTTTTGATGGGGAATGAAGGAGAAAGAATCTTGAATTGAAAAATCAACTGTATTAATATACAGAATCTAAATTAATAATGTAGCTATAGATCAGATTTTCTCAAACTCAAATTATATAAATACCCTTTTAAAAGTAAACTATTCTTATCTGCCCAAAGAGTACTTTCATTACAATTAAATATGTAAAAACATAAAATAATATATTATATTATATTTAAAATAATTATATTTTGTTAGCGTTCTTAGAAAAAACACAAAACTAAAACAAATATACAAGTTAAAATCCAGTAAGTCCACAAAAGAAATAAAATTAAATTTACAAGANCATGGGTGTTCTTAGAGAAGAGAGGGTAAATTAGTTCATTGGTATCTTTTCTTTTAGAATCCACACATAAGCGATATCAAATGATATTTGTGTCTCTCTGTGTGACTTCCTTCATTTGACACGATAATCTCCAGACTCATTGACTTAGGGAACGAACATATGGTTACCAGGGAGGAGTAAGGATGGAGAGGAGGGAGGAGGGATAGACTGGGAGTTTTGACTGATAGTACATACTGCTGCATTAAAAACAGATATACAGTCCAGGTTCGATGCGTGATACAGGATGCTCGGGGCTGGTGCACTGGGATGACCCATAGGGATGGTATGGGGACGGGGTTCAGGATAGGGAACACATGTACACCGTGGTGGATTCATGTTGATGTATGGCAAAATGAATACAATATTGTAAAGTAATTAGCCTCCAATTAAAATGAATAAATTTATATTTTAAAACGAAATATTTTACTTCAGGAAGCTCTGGAAACAATGCTTTGATATTTTATTTCATTTCAGTTATTCTTCCCACGGATTATTTTTACACTTATTAAATTCAGGGTCACAGAAAAAAAAAGATATACAAAAAGGACCTACTGTACAGCACAGAGAACTCTGCTCAATATTCTGTAATAATCTAAATGGGAAAAGAGTTTGAAAAAGAACAGATACACATATATGTATAATGGAATCACTTTGCTGTACACTTGAAACTAACACAATACTGTCAATCAACTATACTCCAACATAAAATAGATTTTTTTACAAAATAATAAAGTAAAAATTAGCTAAAAAATAAGAGGGTAATCTTAAATATAAGTCATATAAATCTAAGTCAAAAGTATTTTTGTGCCATTAGCTAATGTTTAAAATTAACTAAAAGGGTAATTTAACCACCAAACTCTCTCTAAATATACTGCTCAATTTTAAAGTCTTCATCCCAGAACAGGAATTTCATATCATATCTCAATCTACCTAGCTAACTCCGTGTGTGTAAGTTTCTGTATATTTTTTGTTAGTCTCATCATTTATGAAACTGTCTTTCTGAAACTGATTTTAGATCAATCTGTAAGAAACCTAAGGAAGCCATTCTACTACAGCAGTGTAGTACAAATTCAGCTCCATGTCATTATTAGTCAGAATTTTATTTATTTTTTTAATCTATTTATATTTTTGATGGGGAATGAAGGAGAAAGAATCTTGAATTGAAAAATCAACTGTATTAATATACAGAATCTAAATTAATAATGTAGCTATAGATCAGATTTTCTCAAACTCAAATTATATAAATACCCTTTTAAAAGTAAACTATTCTTATCTGCCCAAAGAGTACTTTCATTACAATTAAATATGTAAAAACATAAAATAATATATTATATTATATTTAAAATAATTATATTTTGTTAGCGTTCTTAGAAAAAACACAAAACTAAAACAAATATACAAGTTAAAATCCAGTAAGTCCACAAAAGAAATAAAATTAAATTTACAAGATGCTTTCAAGTTTTAAAAAAATTTATTGAAGTATAGCTGATATATATTAT
This sequence comes from Neotragus pygmaeus, assembly GCA_006410875.1. Lineage (NCBI taxonomy): Eukaryota > Metazoa > Chordata > Mammalia > Artiodactyla > Bovidae > Neotragus > Neotragus pygmaeus. Next base: position 890,329 of record SJYV01051819.1, read on the forward strand.
ATAAATTATAGGTACACAATATAATGACTCACAATTTTTAAAGGTTACCTCATTTATAGTGGCTTCCTTCATAGCTCAGCTGGTAAAGAATCCACCTGCAATGCAGGAGATCCCGGTTCAATTCCTGGGTCAGGGAATCGACCCATAGCCAATAATTGTAAAAATTGGCTGTATTCTCCATGTTGTACAATATATCCTTGTAGCTTATTTTATATCCAGCAGTTTGCACCTTTTAATCCTGCCCCTCTATAGCCCCTCCTCCCTCCCCTCTCCCCATGGGTAGCCACTAGTTTGTTCTCTACATCAGTGAGTCTTCCTCTTTTTTGTTACATCCACTAGTTTGTTGTATTTTTTGGATTTCACATATAAGTGATATCATATAGAATTTGTCTTTCTCTGTCTAACTTATTTCACTTAGCATAATGTCCTCCAAGTCCATCCATGTTACTGCAAATGGCAAAATTTCATTCTTTTTATGGCTGAGTAATTTTCCATTCTATATATATTTACATTCCCACCAACAGTATATCAGGGTTCCCTTTTCTCTAGATCCTAACTTTTGTTATTTGTGGTATTTTTGATGACAGTCATTCTGACAGGTGTGAGGAGACATCTCATTGTGGTTTTGACTTGCATTTCCCTGATGATTAGTAACATTGAGTATCTTTTCATGTGCCGAATGGCCATGTACATTTCTTCTTTGTAAAAATGTCTATTTAGTTCTTTACCCATTTTTTACCAGGTTGTTTGTTTTTTTTGATGTTGAGTTAAATGAGCTGTTTATATACGTTGAATATTAAACCCTTACTCATGCTAAGTCACTCCAGTGGTGCCTAACTCTCTGCGACCCTATGGACTGTAGCCCTCCAGGCTCCTCTGTCCATGGAATTCTCCAAGCAAGAATACTGGAGTGGGTTGCCATGCCCTTCTCCAGGGGATCTTTTCAACCCAGGGACTGAACCCACATCTCTTACATCTCTTGAATTGGCAGGTGGGTTCTTTACCACTAGAGCCACTCCTTATAAGTTATACCATTTCCAAATATTTTCTTTCCTTCAGTAAGTTGTCTTTTTGTTTTGTTTGTGGTTTCCTTTGCTATTCAAAAGCTTTTAAGTTTGTTTCTTTAAAAAAGAAGAAGAAATCATCGGAGGCTTCCAGTTCAGTGTGGTGGATAGAACACATGAATTTGTCTTCTTTCCCTTTAGAGATCATTAATATGGAATTCCAAAGGAAATAAACCAATAAAAAGTTAAAAGAATGGGAGAGGAGTCCATCAGCAGTCAAGTGACCTAAACACATTGCTAGAAAAAGGAAACTAGATAGCAATGTGCTAACAAAGGGAGGAGGATTGGGGAAAAGGAGATCCAAAAGATGTGTGTGGAAGGTTCTGCTGTAGAGCAAAGAAGAAACAAATGGTCATGTAGAACCCCAGAAAGTGAGAAGGAGGGTTGAAAATAGAGACTCAAATTGTGTAGTAAGGCACACAGCCTCTCCAGGCCGTACCTGCTCTTACTCTATAGAAGAGCAGATAAGCCAGAGCTGATTCCAAAAGAATTGATGCTTTTAAAATGTGATGTTGGGAGAAGATTCTTGAGAGTCCCTTGAACTGCAAGGAGATCAAACCAGTCAATCCTAAAGGAAATCAGTCAATACTACAAAGCCACAGTAATCAAAGCAGGGAGGATTGTGCCTCCTGCTTTGTTCTTTTTCCTCAGGATTGTTTTGGCAATAATGGGTCTTTCATGGTTCCATATAAATTATCAAATTGTTTGTTCTAGTTGTGTGAAAGGTGTCGTGGGTAGTTTCATAGGGATCACATTGAATGTNGAGATCCAACCAGTCCATTCTGAAGGAGATCAGCCCTGGGATTTCTTTGGAGGGAATGATGCTAAAGCTGAAACTCCAGTACTCTGGCCACATATGCGAAGAGTTGACTCATTGGAAAAAACTCTGATGCTGGGAGGGATTGGGGGCAGGAGGAGAAGGGGACAACAGAGGATGAGATGGCTGGATGGCATCACTGACTCGATGAACGTGAGTCTGAGTGAACTCTGGGAGATGGTGATGGACAGGGAGACCTGACATGCTGAAGTTCATGGGGTCACAAAGAGTCAGACATGACTGAGCGACTGAACTGAACTGAACTGATGGCTGATTCATGTTGATGTATGACAGAAACCAACACAATATTATAAAGCAATCATCCTTCAATTAAAAATAAATAATTTTTTTAAAGGTAGGCTTCCCTTAGAAACAGAAAAAGAAATTAGAGGCCTTTAAAATTTTTTTCTTGCCAGGGAGTCCAATTTGATTCTGAAATCTGATCCATCCACTGCTTCAATATGATTACATATGTTTTAGGTTGCTAATTATTCATACACAATGAAATATCCTCAGAGTCCAGCTGCCTGTACCTACCTTTTTGAGTTTCTTTATCATCACTGTAGATATGTCAGTTCTGTTTTATACAGGTCACTGAGGGCTTCCTCAGCTTTGCATTTTTCCTGAGAGAAAAAGATTTTTTTTTATTTAAATAAATTCTTCAAAACCATGTAAGTGAGAAACATATTGTGTCAAACTAAGGCTGATGCCAAGTCTCCTACAGAGATAGCTTTCCAGTCTTTCTGTTTAATGCAAAGAGAGACCAAAAAAATATCAAACTAAAATTAAAAAAAAAGAAATTTTCTTACAAATTTTCTTGAACACATTTCCCCTTTAAAACAAAATGCTGTTAATATCTTCAATTTTGACATTTCAATGGTTAAAACCCTTTAAGAGTGTCTTGGTCTCATTCAATGATGCCTGGGGTGTATTAATATTTTCCACAAGGTAGAAGTTTCCTGAGTTACACTTCACTGCTCATCAACTTTGCACTTCACTGCTTCCCCAGAAACCTGCAGGAAAGTTTAATTACTTTTTCATTTGATTTTCTGAAGAACCGAAGGGTGATTTTCTGAAATGTTATTTAAAAAGAAGGTAGCCAAAAATCCTATTAAGACCTGACTTTTTCACATTATACCAGGATCAGTTGCCCTGAAAACTAGTCCACTTTTAAGCTCCCAGAGGTACAGCTCACTAAGAGCATACAATCTTCAGATTTGCAAACACTATGTCCTGAAGTAATCTGACCTCAAACCTTAGGAAAACTAAGAAAAGAAAAGTCAGTCTTAGGCTTCCCAGGTGGCCCAGTGGTAAAAAGAAAAATCTGCCTGCCAATGCAGGAGACATTGTTTTGATCCCTGGTCCAGGGAGATCCCACATGTTGTGGAGCAACTAAGCCCATGCACCACAACTATTGAGCTTGTGCTCTAGAGCCTGGGAGCCACAACCACTGAACCCACGTGCCACACCCTACAGCCGGAGCTCCTCAACAAAAGAAGTCACCACAATGAGAAGCCTGTGCATTGCAACAAAGAGCCCCCAATCTCCGCAACGAGAGAAAAGCCTGCACAGCAATGAAGACCCAGCTATTGATTAATTAAATTGTTTTTTTAAGTCAATCTTAATTGATTCATCACTTAACTCACTGGTTCATCAGATAAGGAAAAGGCAATTTCAATCAACTGTGTATTTACATTTATCTCAGTTTACATTTTTCATCCCAATCCTTTATTCTTCTGTGGTTTCCAGTTCTGGTTCCCTGAGGTATGAGTTGCCCTCTCTCACCTGTGTGGATAACATCCTTCTGGGGCAGTACCACTGGTTTAAAAGCTACTAATCAAAACAGAAATAAATGCAGAACGGTTTCTTTAAAAGCAAGTGGTGCTAAAGAAGGAGCTGTAATAAAGTTATTACAGTTATCTTCTTGAATGGACAAGGAGAACCCACAAAGTGGTAGTATCTGTTTCCCTCCATGTACAGTTTCTGTAGCATTTTCTCAAGACTCAGGGGAAAAAAAGCATTATAAATAATTTCAGTGACCAACCATTGCGCTGAGGGCCCAAGACACAGATGCAAGCCCATATCTTGCCAGACTCTTGTGGCTTCATATCAGCATAATACTATGCCCACTCTTGGCCAGACAGCTACTTCTCACATGTATTAGTGATACTATAAATCCATGTTTTGTGTTGACCTTTTGAAATGGCATGATTTGGCAAACTTTCAAAATGAACAAAAGAGGAAACGGAGTTAAAATATACATCAAAATGGAAAAGGAATAAAATGGTTAAAAATAATAATGATGATTTCAAAATGACAGCAGTACTCCAGTCATCTGAAATTCACGTATTTGGTACTATGAAGACTCCAAAAGCAGACTGAAAGTCAAGAAAGAATGAACAGCAACCTGTGAGATATCCTTCCTTGGCACAGGAATAACCTGTGTTCAAAACAGGGGTTAAAATACAATTCTAGTATACCTGATCATTTTGTTTTCTGAGTTTTCAGGTACCCAGGAAGGAGGGAAGGATTGGCCATCATAAATTGTAACACAGTAGCCTGATAGCAAGAACACAATGAAAATGCACACAAGAACTCAAAAAGCCAAGCTGAACTACCATCCCCACAAATCCTGGGGATATCACTATACCACAGCCCAGGACGAAACTCAGCTTCATAATGATGACCCTGGGTTTACAAGGAAAGCTGAAGTTATTTTAACAGTTATTAAAAGCAAGGCATCGAGTGACTCCATATGTTTTCCAAAAGATGTAAGATGGACTGCTCATGGCAGCACTATATGTGACAGCCAGAAAGTACCAAGTACCCGAATGGCCATGAACAGTAAAATGGGTAAATGAATTGTGGTATCTTCACCCAATGAATACTCTATNACTCCATATGTTTTCCAAAAGATGTAAGATGGACTGCTCATGGCAGCACTATATGTGACAGCCAGAAAGTACCAAGTACCCGAATGGCCATGAACAGTAAAATGGGTAAATGAATTGTGGTGTCTTCACCCAATGAATACTCTATAGCAATGGAAATGAAAGATCTACAAAAGCTCACAAGCAACAGTGTTGAATGCTAGAAGCCAAACCCATGTAGTAAGAAAAAGAACAGGCAAGAGGTTGTGCAGGGAGGACAGAGAAGGGCTGTAGTGATGGGAATGGAGCATGGGGGCTTCTAGTAACATGCTGTTTCCTGATCTGGGTGCTGAGTATGCAAATCGAGTATGCAAATCTTTCCATCTGGAAAGATTAGGCAAGCTGTACACCAACTCTGTGTCCTTTTCTCTATATGCATTTGTCTCTGAAGAACACATTCACACAATATTTATTACACAATATACTTGGAAATATAAATTTCTTATCTTCATGGTAAATCCAATCGTGAATACTTCACAATTCAGATTTCAAGTAACCAGAGGCAACCCTCTGCAAAATCTGAAGCACATGATTTATCTTTCCTACCTCAGTTCTACATTCTCTTTCTAGGGCTTTCCTACCTTTTGAAAAGCAACTCCCAACCAAGTGTGGTCACACACCACACCCTCATTTCTCATTTCCTCAGGAGAGTTTAACACACAAATCTCCCAAAATGCTTCAGTAGGTCTGTGGCAGGACCTAAAGCCTGCATACCTAGAAAAGCTCCCTCCTGCTGCTGCTGCTAAGTCGCTTCAGTCATGTCCAACTCTGTATGACCCCACAGACGGCAGCCCATCAGGCTCCCCCGTCCCTGAGATTCTCCAGGCAAGAACACTGGAGTGGGTGTCCATTTCCTTCTCCAATGCATGAAAGTGAAAAGTGAAAGTGAAGTCACTCAGTCGTGTCCGACTCTTAGCGACCACATGGACTGCAGCCTACCAGCCTCCTCCAACCATGGAATTTTCCAGGCAAGGGTTCTGGAGTGGGTTGCCATTGCCTTCTCCCAGAAAAGCTCCCAGGGGTGGCTAATATTATTGGTCTTCAGAGCCTGACAAAAGATGCAACTAATACCAGTGTCTGCCAAGCTCCTGGGACCTGAGGAATGCCCCATCCCAGGAATCTGAGCATAGATGTTTTAGGACTCATCTGTTACAACATTCTGGGCATCCCTATGCCTTTCTAACTGCATTCCTGTTCAGTCAGTTCACTTAAGCTGTTCAGTCAGTTCACTTAAGCCACTCAGTCATGTCCAACTCTTTGCAACCCCATGGACTGCAGCACACCAGGCTTCCCTGTCCTTCAATCATCTCCTGGAGCTAGCTCAAACTCAGTCAATCGAGTGGGTGATGCCACCCAACCATTTCATCTTCTGTCATCCCCTACTCCTGCCTTCAATCCTCAGCATCAGGGTCTTCTCCAATGAGTCACTTCTTCACATCATATGGCCAAAGTATGGGAGTTTCAGCTTTAGCATCAGTCCTTCCAATAAATATTCAGGACTGACTTCCTCTAGGATGGACTGGTTTGATCTCCTTGCTGTCCAAGGGACTCTCAAGAATCTTCTCCAACACCACAGTTCAAAAGCATCAATTCTTCAGCACTCAACTTTATTTATGGTCCAACTCTCACATCCATACATGACTGCTGGAAAAACCACAGCTTTGACTAGAACCTTTGTTGGCAAGGTAATGTTTCTGCATTTTAACATGCTATCTAGGTTGGTCATACTTTTCTTCCAAGGAGCAAGCATCTTTTAATTCCGTGGCTGCAGTCACCGGCTGCAGTCACCATCTTCAATGATTTTGGAGACCAAGAAAATAGTCTCTCACTGTTTCCACTGTTTCCCCATCTATTTGCCATGAATTTATGGGACCAGTTGCCACGATCTTAGTTTCCTGAATGCTGATTTTAAGCCAGTTTTTTCACTCTCCTCTTTCACTTTCATCAAGACTTTAGTTCCTCTTCACTTTCTGCCATAAGGGTGGTGTCATCTGCATATCTGAGGTTATTGATATTACTCCCAGTAATCTGAATTCCAGCTTGTGCTTCATCCAGCCTGGCATTTCACATGATGTACTCTGCATATAAGTTAAATAAGCAGGGTGACAACATACAACCTTGTAGTACTCCTTTCCCAATTTGGAACCAGTCCATTTTTCCATGTCTGGTTCTAACTGTTGCTTCTTGACCCCTGCATCCCTGTTAGCATCCACCAACTCAAGGACAAAAACTAGCAGTTGGGGATAGTAAAGTAAGAACCAGTTCCTTCTGGAGGGAGTTTTGTACTATTTCTCATTAAAATTTTACCTTTGGACTTGTTAGATAGTGTCTTTTCCACAGCATTTGCAGAGGGAAGAGGGAGAAGAAGGGAAAGGAAATGAGCAAGCAAGCAGTTAGCTTGCCTGGGAAAGTGCAGCAAAGAAAAGTGCTGGCATGACTTGCCAGATGGCTGAGGCTTCTAAAATCCAAGATGTCTCTTCTGTAAGGGGGCTCAGTTTGAAGTTAAGGATATTGTGATAAGTGAGATTGTAGAGTGAGAATGGAGGGGTAGACACCAAGATGAGTAAGCCCTCTTTTTCCAGGGTGGCATCTCAAAGTCATGAACATAGGTAGGCCAAGACTTTTCTTGACAGTTAGAAAAATGTTAATAACTTTACAGCCACCCCAGAAACTTTATGTGGTTCTGAGTGTTTAGACATTTGGAAGGGGTGCCGGGGGAATATAACACATGTACAGGGATTTTTCCCAGATTAAAATAAATATTTGAAAATTTTCTGGTGCATATTTTATCAGATGGAAACAATGTTTTTTAAATGCTCTCTGATCTCTCCAAAACTGATTCCTATAACATAGGAAATCTCAAAAACAGAGTATCTGAAAAAAAATTTTTAGCAGCTGCAAAGGTTAATTTTATGTGTCACTTTAGCTAGGCTGCAATGCTTAAAATATTTTGTCATACATGTCTGGAATGTGCATGAAACTAATAGATTGTACATGAAATTTATAGATTTTGAGTAAAGTAGATTACCCTCCATAATGTGGGTAGGCCTCTTCCAACGAGTGGAAGACTTTTAAATGAAGACTGACCACCCACAACAGCAGGAATTCTGCCAGTCCACTGCCTTTGGACTCAAACTGGTATTATCAACTCTTCCCTGGGTCTCCAGTCTGCCGACCCACCCTGCAGATTTCAAACTTGCCAGCTTCCACAATCATGTGAGTCAATTTCTTAAAATAAATCTAGCCCCCGCCTCTATACACTCACACACACTCACATCTTCTTAGTTGTTTCTCTGGATAACCCTAACTAATATAATGAGTTATATATCACTGTACTTTCACTGGAGTTAATTACATAAACAAATGTACCAGCTTCATAGTGAATATATGTTAGCACTGCTTGAACGAGTTGAGTAAGATTATTCAGCTTACTTACAGTTGAATAAGTTGAATTCAATAAGAACTGAATTCTTACTTGGCTGCTGAATGAGAATTTTAATTTTAAATATCATTCAACAGAATAGGTCACTTTTTAAGGGCCCAAATGCTTCACCTATAACGTAACATTTTAATTCTTGCCAGGGTTCATTAGGATTGTAACAGCCTGTCTAAAAGCTATAAAGACTTTTGTGGACAGGTTTTATTAGCCTGAAGACAGCTTATTCTCTGTAATCTTTTAGGAGAGAGGCAATGCACTATCTGTTCAGACCAATATAAAACCTCCAGATCTGTACACACAGAATCAATCTAACTCTCATTTCTGGCTTGGTGCCATGCTTTAGCTTCCCATGAATTTGGACTAAAGACTAGGACTGCTCAGACACAGTGCATGTTCCTACAGCATCAATCAGCTTGTCCCCTCGGTCAACAGGTGAATGATGCAGGAGTGGAAGTTGCATTTCCCAGCATGTCAATGCTCTGGGCCCAAGTAACAGCCACCCAATGCAAGCCATTACTATAGCTGAATGCAGTCAGCTGAAAGTGAACACACAGTGCTGGGCAAAATGCCCACTTCCCGGGCACTTCCTCCTGGCACAGACTGTCCACATGCTTTGTCTTTATGCATACTGTCCTTTTCCCAATGACTCGGTGGTCACAGTCGATATACTTCCATCCATCAAATTACCTTCACTTTAAAGAAGAACCCACGAAATCCTATATTTTCACTGTTATTTTATGTATTTTATAAATATTATATTTATATATATAATATAAAATATTATATATTTTATGTTATTTTATATATTTTCAACATCAACAGTTGAGGCTCGAACAAGATGGTGGAGTAGGTAGATGAATACATCTCTCTCCAAGGATACATCAGGAATACACCTTCAGATATAGAAATTCAGGCAGAATACCAGCTGAGAGCATACAGGAGTACCTGACCAGCAGAAAAGAATATAGAGAACCACACAAAACTCAGTAGGTCAAAGGAACTAGGGGGAAAAACAGGAGTGTTAGTAGGACTGGACCTGCCCTGGGAAGTTGGGGGAAACTGAAGCAGGGGTCCGATCCCCACATTGGGGCAATTGTCTGAGTCAAAGGAGAGACATTCAAGGCTGAGAGTGAAACAACTGATCTGTCAAAGCCTAAATGGGATGAGAATCAGACAGTCCTTGCGGCAGCCATACATTTGCCAGATAGGAACGCTAGTCTCCTAGAAGGCTCAACAGCTGGGAGCTGGAGTTTAGGGATTGTGGAGCAATCCCAGGACAAGCGCTGCTATTGACTGTGGAGAGACAGATTGAGGGGATGTGAGGGAGGAGATCCTAGTGGGAAATGCCAGTGGAGGAAATCAGGTAGCCATGGAAGCAAGGTGATACCGCTGGGTCATGCATAGGGGATACAGCCATCACCATAGCCTCTCACTCCCCATACACGCCAGCATCAGCAGCTAAACAATAGAGAGTCTGGCCCATCAAATGCCGGATGCACTGAACTACAGAGTAGGACCCCACCCAGGGAGCTCCTTTAAGAGACTGATACACTGTTCTACAGAGTAGGACCCCAGCCCAGGGGCCCCCATCTATGTACCTGTCACACCAAACAACAGAAGGACCCAGGCAAGGGAGCCCTCTAAATCCCTGAATGGGCGGAGCTACAGAAAAAGACTGGCCAAAGAGGCCTTCTGATAGCCAGCTACAAGAGGCTCAAAAAAAGACTCTGATAGGGCCATAACTCCTGCAGTAGCAGTCCACGTCCCTGCACACTTGGTGCTGCCGGGGTCCCCACAAACCAAGCAGCTGCGCCACCTTCATGCTCAACTCTCACTGGGGCAGAGCTGCACAGGCAAAAAAAAAAAAGGTCTTGCATCTATGTGCACAGGATTGCTTCAGTCGTGTCCAACTCTTTGCAACCCATTAGACTGTGGCCTGCCAGGTTTCTCTGTCAGGGAGGGGGGTTCTCCAGGCAAGAATACTGGAGCATATTGGCCAATACTCATTGCCATACTCTTCTGCTTCTGCTGCTGATGCTGCTGCTAAGTCACTTCAGTTGTGTCCGACTCTGTGTGACCCCATTGACCGGCAGCCCACCAGGCTCCCCCGTCCGTCCCTGGGATTCTCCAGACAAGAACACTGGAGTGGGTTGCCATTTCCTTCTCCAATGCATGCAAGTGAAAAGTGAAAGTGAAGTTGCTCAGTCATGTCTGACTCCTAGCGACCCCAGAGCACTATGTATCCTGCTGCCCTAGCTATCAACTCCCCTGAGTACCCGGTGCTGCCAGAACCCCTGCGACCCAAGAGGCTGCACCACCTCCACACCTGGCCCTCACAGGGGCAAACCCAAGTCCTGCAGGGCAGCCTCAGGAGCAAACCCCAGTGGACAAACCATATGTAGTGGTGGAAATAAAACCACAATTGAAACTCAGGGGCAGTGTGGCTAAGGAAGAAAACGCAAAACCTTCCCACCAGCTGTATTAGCTGCAGATTAAATCCACACAATCAACTAGGCAGAGTCTGTGTCTATAGAATATATAAAAGGTCACTGAGAGCTCCCACAAAAGAAAACACACTAGTTTAGATAGCTGTGGACACTGGAGGCAAGAACACATAGGAATAGGACCAGATTAGAATCTGAGTTGCCCCCACAGTAGGTCCAGAGATCAGCACAATGTTGGAGGGCATCCTAGGGAAGTAAGGTAGACTGTGACTCCCAATGAGGAAAAGGACTCTGACAGCAGTAACTCAAGAAAAACATTTATTACTCTTATTTTTGACCGTTCTATAGATTCTTTGGGATTTTCCCTTTTTCCCCTACTCTGTTGTCATTTTCCACTTTATAGGCTATAAAATCCAATTAAGCCTTTGAGTTTTTTTTTTTTTTTCACAGTCACATTTTTTATTGTTATAAACTTCTGACCCTGTGCTGGGCTTTTGCAGTTCTGTGGAGTTTTCCTTCTTTGTTTTCTTTTCTCTTTTTTTAATTTTAATTTTTAATTTTTCAAGCTATTATTATTTTATCTACATGTATTCCTTTGTTTAGTTTTCCTACTGTTCTTATCTCCTTGCAATTAATCTTTAACATATATATCTTCTTTATCTACCTCTATCTAACTTTGCATATCTATTCTTTCTTTTCTTTCTCTCCTTCACCTCAAAATGTTTGTTAGTTTTATTTTCATTGCTTTATTCCCCAATTGGCACCTTGCTTTAATTTTGTTTTCCTGTTTCTGCTTTAATTAGTTTTGCTCTGGTAGATATAATATTTTGGTTTCCTTTGTTCACCAGGTCAATCAATTGTACTTTATTTTTGTTGCACTATTTTGATTTTGATTATGGGTGTATATGTATACGTGTTTATTCAGTCACACTTTTTATTGTTTTTATAAACCTCTGTCTCTACGTTGGGCTATTGCAATTCTGTGGAGTTTTCCTTTTCTTTTCCTTTTTTCTTTCTTCTGTTTTTTTTTTCTCTTTTTTTTAATTTTAACTTAAATTTTTTTTAAACCTATTATATTCTTTCTACATTTATTCCTTTGTTTGCCTTTCCTACTGTTCTTTTCCCCTGCAGTTAATCTTTAATGTATATAAATCTTTTCATCTATCTTTATTTAATGTTGCATATCTGTTCTTTCTTTTCTTTCCTTCCCTCTCAATATATTTATTGGTTTTTATTTCATTTCTTTATTCCCTACTTGGCACCTTGCTTTAGTTTTATTTTCCAGTTTGTGCTTAAGTTAGTTTTGTTCTTAACTCATAAATATAATTTTTTATTTCATTTGTTTGCTGGGTCAATCTACTGTACATTATTTTTGTTGGACTATTTTGACTTTGCTCGTGAATATGTAAGTATATGTGTATATTCCATTATTTTAATAATTATTTGTCTGATATTGTAATTGCCATTTGTCTGGGGTTCATCTTTGGTATCTTGATTTTAGATATCTGTTTTAATCTCACTTAATGCCATAACAAACCATTTGTGAAATCTTCATTCCTGACCAGAGATCAAGCCCTGAGCCTTTGGAGTGGGAAAACTGACTCCAAGATCCGAGACTACCAGAGAACTAACCCTAGGGAGTATCAAATAGTGAGAACTCACACAAAAGAAACCACTGGAATACAAGACCCTGCATCACCCAACCACCAGTAGCACCCTGTGCAGGACACCTCATCTAAACAACAACAAAACAAAAACACAAACCATATCATCAACAGACAGGATTACCACCTCATTCAGCCTTGCCCATCAGAGGAAAAACAAACAAACAAAAACCTATATGAAGCTTACACAAACCACTGGACCAACCTTAGGAGGGCAGAAACCAAAAGTAAGAAAGAATTCAACCTTCTTTAAGGAAGGAATTCACCTTTCCCTGAAGCCTGGGGAAAGGAGACCTCAAACACAATAACTTAAAAAGGTAAAAATAAGGAAAAGGCAGAGAAATACTACATAAATGAAGAAACAAACTAGAAACACAGAAGTCCAAAGAAATGAAGAGGAAATAGGCAAAGTCCCTGAAAAAGATTTAAGAATAATGATAGTAAAGATGATCAAAATTCTTGAAAACAAAATGGAGAAAATGTAAGAATCAATTAACAAAGACCTAGAAGAATTAAAGAATAAACATACAGAGACAAACAACACAATTACTGAAATTAAAAATGCTCTAGAAGGAATCAATAGCAGAATATCTGAAACAGAAGAACAAATCAGTGAGCTGGAAGGTAAAATGGTGGAAAGAACTTCTGCAGAGAAGAATAAAGTAAGAAGAATGAAAAAAAACTGAGGATAGTCTCAGAGACCTCTGGCACAATATCAAATGCACCAACATTCGAATTATAGCGGTCCCAGAAGAAGAAGAGAAAAAGAAAGGATATGAGAAAATCTTTGAAGAGATTACATTTGAAAATTTCCCCAACAGGGAAAAGGAAATAGTCAGTCAAGTCCAAGAGGCCCAAAGAGTCCCATACAGGATACAAATCAAGGAGAAACATGCCAAGACACACACTAATCCAACTAACAAAGACTAAACTCAAAAAAAGAATATTAAAAGCAGCAAGGGAGAAGCAACAAGTAACATACAAGGGAAACCACATACGCTTAACAGCTGATCTTTCAGCAGAAACTCTGCAGGCCAGAAGGAAATGGCTGGATATAGTTAAAGTATTGAAAGGGAAAAATCTACAACCAAGATTACTGTACCCAGCAAGGATCTCATTCAAAACTGATGCAAGAATAAAAAGCTTTTCAAACAAGCAAAACTCAAGAGAATTCAGTACCATGAAACCAGCTTTACAACAAATGTTAAAGGGACTCATATAGTCAAGAAATAAAACAGAAGAAAAAAGATCTACAAAATCAACCCCAAACAATTAAGAAAATGGCAATAGGAAAATATATATCAATAATTACTTTAAATGTAAATGTATTAAATGCTCCAATCAAAAGACACAAACTGGCTGAATGGATACAAAAACAAGACCCACATATTTGCTGTCTACAAGAAACCCACTTCAGACCTAAAGACACATATAGACTGAAAGTGAGATGATGGAAAAATATATTCCATGCAAATGGGAAGCAAAAGAAAGCTGGAGTAGCAATCCTCTTATCAGACAAAATAGACCTTAAAATAAAGAAGATTACAAGAGATAAGGAAGGATACTACATAAGGATCAAGGGGTCAGTCCAAAAGGAAGACACAATTGTAAATATCTATGCACCCAACATAGGAGCATCTCAATACATAACACAAACACTAATAGACATAAAAGGAGAAATTAACAGTAACACAATAATAGTAGGAGACTTGAACACCTCACTCACACCAATGGACAGGTCATCAAAAAAGAAAATTAATTAGGAAACACAAGTCATAAATGATGCATTAGTTGAAATGGATTTCATTAATATCTTCAGGACATTCCATCCAAATGCATAATACACCTTCTCAGGTGCACATGGAACATTCTCCAGGATAGACTACATCTTGGATCACAAATCAAACCTCAGTAAATTTAAGAAAATTGAAATCATATCAAACATCTTCTCTGACCACAATGCTATGAGGCTAGATATCAATTACAAGAAAAAAAAATGTAAGAAACATAAACACATGGAGACTAAACAACACGTTTCTAAATAACCAACAGGATACTGAAGAAATCAGAGGGAAATCAAAAAATTTCTAGAAACAAATGACAATGAAAACATGACAACTCATTGTGGTCTTGATTTGCATTTCTCTGATAATGAGTGATGTTGAGCATCTTTTCATGACCACAATGAGGTACCATTTCACACCAGTCAAAATGGCTGCAATCCAAAAGTCTGCAAGCAATAAATGCTGGAGAGGATGTGGAGAAAAAGGAACCCTCTTACACTGTTGGTGGGAATGCAAACTAGTACAGCCACTATGGAAAACAGTGTCTCTTTCTCTAGGCTTTATTATTGCTGCTGTTGTTTAATTGCTCTGTCATGCTCTCTCTTTGCAACCCTGGAGACTGCAGCACACCGGGCTTCCGTGTCCCTCACCATCTCCCGGAGTTTGCTCACACTCACGCCCCTTGAGTCAGTGATGCCATCCTATCATCTCATCTTCACCCAAGCTCAAATAATAAGAGGGTTTTTTTTTGACTGTGTGGATCACAATAAAGTGTGGAAAATTCTGAAAGAGATGGGAATACCAGACCACCTAACCTGCCTCTTGAGAAATCTGTATGCAGGTCAGGAAGCAACAGTTAGACCTGGACATGGAACAACAGACTGGTTCCAAATAGGAAAAGGAGTACGTCAAGGCTATATACTGTCACCCTGCTTATTTAACTTCTTTGCAGAGCACATCATGAGAAATGCTGGGCTGGAAGAAACACAAGATAGAATCAAGATTGCCGGGAGAAATATCAATAA